>JAQIYE010000021.1:0-23541 GCA_034699765.1 Xenyllodes armatus
CAATTAAGGGTCAAGGTCAAGCGTTTTCCTCCATCGCAGACCATCTACTACACTCCGCTTATAGCGGTTTATTCAATTCTGTTATTTGTTTGTAACTTGCATCGTCTATTCTCACTCAGGTCAAGATAGGTTATGGTTGGGTTGGGTGTGGGTGACAATAAAATAACATTCGAATTATGTGGAATTCAGGAAATGCTTCCTCAAATTTATACAAGTCAATCATTGACAATTTATTGCGGGCCCTTGAAGCCGAACCAAGAGAACATAGTTGGAGCCTTGTCAAAAAAGGTCCTCATTGAGTTGCCACTATAAATTACTACATTAATAATCCAGATTGTTTATTGAATTGTTGAGTGTTGATTTGGAAATTAAAGGTTCTTAGTCAGGGTGTTAACATCCTTCCCAGGATTAAGTCTAATTGTAAGATGGGTAATATAACTTAATTGGGCTCTAATCTCATTTCGTTCCAGACTGTAAATAGAAGAAAAACCAACCAAATCAACAAAATGATTTTGTCATCATTACTGTGATCTTCCCAACTTTAGTAATGGGAAATGATGAAGATGAATGATGATTTAAGGACGGGTAATCTTTACTAATAAAGAAGTTCAACTGAACAGAACAAAAAAAATATTATGTCATTGGGTCAGGAAGAAAAATCAAATGCAAAGTGGCTCGACTCTTTAGGTCTCATGGATGATTAGGAAGTTTGCCAATTCGAACCCAAAATGATCCAGGATTGATCGGATCGGTAGTCAAATGAAGCCAAGTCTGCAAATTTGTTTGTTGGGTATTATTGTTTTGATAAATCCGCATTTTTGGATTCATTGTTAAAAACTCGTGATTGATTACATCAAATATTTTTGTAACGGCTAGTTTTTTCAAGAACCTGAGCCTTACCCGACCCAACCTAAAATTTGGCCGGATTGCAAGTTTAAATATAATCGAACGTTCAAAGAATATAGGAAACTGTCAATTATTCCAAGTCCTCCTATGAGTATGACCCGCGATTTAAGGTGTGGAAATGTCGAAGGAAATCTGATGAATAGTCATAAATACCTCACTAGATCCATAGGTCAGGGCTAAACTATTTTAAACAAATTTTGTACGTATATTCACTACTAGGGTTGGAACGACAGTGACCTCCAAGTGATTTCAGATGTCCCATGTCGATATTGGTGTCAATCGACGGGGCTAGAGAATGAGATTAATAATAATTCAAATGTATAAATTGGTCGACCGTTTGACCTCCACAGAGGTCAAAATGTCAAATTTCTAAAAGTTCTGTGTGAGTTCTATGATGGTATAGGCCATTTAAAGACTTTCTAGCTGTCTGTTTAACATGCAAGTTAACTAATGTCAAAAGTGTTAATTTAATGCTCATTAATGTTTTTTAACCGCTGTGACTATGCCTTATAAAAATATGTTTGAGTTCCGCTACTTTGCTATATCCAGGTTCTGCCAGTTAATTCCATAGTGAAATGCCTTTTAAGTTCCAAAGTTAATTCCTTATATTGTACATTGTACTATCGACTGAAAGATGAACTTATCATATCAAGTCGCTTAAGGTCTTGAGTCATGAGATGACAAAATACTGACTCATCTTCAAATGTGTGGCTCTGGCTCTTATAAGTTTCCCAATTAAGTTTTTGACAACTGGAGAACTTTACAGAGATTGTAGTGTCGGGACAACTTATCCATATTTCCTCATTCAAATATTTCACAATCTTCCAGTACTAATTCCAGAATGAAGCTTAGATAAAAATATATTCTGCAACGTACTAAAAAGTCATTTATACAAGGATCATTAGGCCGAATAGAATAACAAAGTTTGCAGTGTTTTGTCTTTATAATACATTTTATATGTCAGGCCAAAAAGTTTAATTTTTAGAATCACACAGTAAAGCGATTGTTTGGTTCATTTTGATTGTTCCATTTTAAATAAAAATCACATAAAAAATAGAAATAAAATGGGAGTTATTAGTATAGATTCCGTGAACCGAATGGAATATGAAGAATTTATCAACACTTTTGCAAATGTGATTGAACATTGTAGCATAATTCCAGCAGCAATTTGGGCTAATAGACCATTTCGAAATGTAAAAAGTATTCATGAGCAAATGTGCAACTTTGTTGATCTACTTCCTCCATCCGGTCAGTAATTATCTAAATCATAATGTTTTATTAAGTATTAAAAGATGCTCAATAATTAATCAAACCAACATTTTACCGTGACTGTAACTAATTGTATATGATCTTGTTTTTAAAAAATTCAGGACGTGAGGCGATTTTGAGGTCGCATCCGGATCTGGCTGGAAAAATTGCTGCTCTTGGTCTCCTTACATCTGAGTCTACTAAAGAACAAGAAGCTGCAGGACTAAACACTCTGACGCCAGAAGAAAAAACACTCCTCACAGATTTAAATGAACGGTATGTTTTAGAACAAGTTTAAGGCATTGTTTATAGACTTTTAGGCTGCGGAAATGCAACAGATTTGATAATTCTCCTTAGTTTCTTGTTATTACTTGAATCATTATAAAAGTATTCCAAAATGTATCGCAATTTGTGAAATTAATGAGTTGACTCATCGTTGGGTTTAAGGTAGGATGAGTTAAACTCTATCGTTTGTGTTAAAAAGTTGAGGGTTGCATAATTTAAAACCTACAATGATGATTAAGGTTGGTGGGGTACCACTTGATTTAGTCTATTGTCTATTCCATTGTCATGAATTTTGTATGAAAATCCTTTTATTGCAAATTTCTTCTATAGCTTTTAGGAGCCTTATGACACTTTAAAAATTTTAAAATTGAACAAAGAAAATCCCATTGTCCCATCCCGCACATAAACTCTACGTTTGAGCTTACACAAAGTAATGATGATTTTCCTAACCATAACTATGAGTTTGAGTGTATTGAGCTATGACATTCCGATTATATATTTTACCAAATTTAGAAAATACATGGTTTCGCGAATTAATGATACTTTTGTGATTTATTCCAGGCTGATAACTTACTGAGGATTTGTTTTGTTCAAAATAGGTACAAGAAAAAATTTAGATTTCCTTTCGTGATTTGTGCTCGGGAAAATAAGAAGAACGCCATTTTGACGGGAATGAAAGAACGGGTCGAAAATTCTGCAGCAGTCGAATTAAATACTGGAATAACTGAAGTTAAAAAGATTGCCTTTTATAGGCTACTTGACATTGTCGAGAGTTAATAATGCTGATGATAGCATCATGTTGAGTGTTCATTGTGGATTACTTAAATTTGCAAATTTTATGACTTCATAATTAAATTTTAAACAATTATCATAATTGCTCGGGAATAATTTATAGCAAAATTAGAAGAACTCGATCAGAATATTGTCAAGCATAATTAGCATTTAATAAAGAATTGAACTGTTTGTATTCCTCCACAAAATACATAAACAAAGTAATAAATACAAATCAAAAATATAAGGTAAACAAAAGTATCAAATCTACTATATCACATCAGTAAACCCAAGTTCCTGTGTTTTGGACGCATGTTGTTCTCATTGAAGGGACGGGATTGCTGACGGGTCATGATACAAATCATAGCGCTCTAAAAACTCCAAAGATATTTATATTCTAAAATAAGATAAGGCCATCGATTGTCTTTAATCTTGCACTGGTTTAAGATATCTAAAACTTGAGACTTGATACCAAACTTTTGTTGAACACTTGAATGAAATAAATACTAAATGACTTGCACAAGAGGGATTGCGCGTAAAGTATCTTACCATAACAAACAAAGGATTTACAAATTAATTAGAGGAGTTGGAAATATTTAAATGCTACACTCTCTACATCGCAGTAATTTTTTGTCCAGCCTTTGGTAATATTGAGGTTTGGGACTCATGGCCCTCAGTTTTTTGTGACTTAGAAAACGGTAATTGATTAGTTTCAATGTTTAAATTCGAGTCTCTATCATTTCTAGTATTTTGATGAATCTCACACGAACTTTTTGGAGATGAACCCTTGTGTGAAAATTCAAAATTTGAATCTACAGATGATACTCCACTATCATTTTTCTGTCTGTCTCTCCGAAGGTCGCATTTGCCTGAATGATGGATATCGTCATCTTTTGAATTTGGAATGGGTTCAGGACTCTCAGGGCTACGGTCAGGAGTTCTTTCAGGAGATGATGGTAAACATATAGTGTTTGCCACATAGTTCATATTCGATACCCCTAAGATTTCTTCAGATGGTTTTCCAACTTGTAAAGAAACATAATTGTCACTAAAATTGGTTTCATTGTCTGGTACATTAAAAACCGAATTCTTCTCATTTTCCGGCCTCAAGTCATTATTACATTCAACCCCATTACCTGAAGTATTCATGTACAAATACCCTTCATTATTTGCTAATTGATGAAGTCTTGGGTCTTGAGTCATGGAGCCATGGTCCAAATTTTTATAATTTGGGGTTTCATTACTTGATTCAGGATTTGGGAGTTGTACTGGAACAATTAGTCCACTTGGTCCTTGAAGAAGGTAATCTGGATTTGATGGATTGTTGACCGTCACATTGGCATAAGTACGATCAGGGGTTGCTCCTTTACTTACAGAATTAAAGTCTGGACCACACATTTTTCCAAGGTAGTCTTCACAACCATCTAGTCGTACTTGGTTGTAACACGTGTGTGGGGCATTGAGATCAATATAATGTTGACGAAGACCCTCTTCCATTAAGTCCCCAATACGATCCACCAGAGCACTAAAAGAAGGACGGGCGGATGGCTCGTGATTCCAACAGTCGGTCATCAAATCATATATTGAGGATGGAGCATATGCTGGTTTTTCCATTCGATACCCATCATTCAACATCTTACAGAATTTTTCATCTGCTTCCATTCCTGAAATTCATATTTCCCAAATTTAGTTTTCATATAACGCTGCCATCACATTAAAAGTTTAATTAGATGTCATTTTAAAATAAACATTAGCGTACCTGGGTATGGTGTTTTCCCCAAAGTAAATAACTCCCACATGACAACTCCGAGACTCCATACATCTGACTGGGTTGAAAAAACTCCAAAATAAATTGACTCGACAGCCATCCACTTTACTGGAAGTAAAACGCCCTGAAACAAATATAAAATGTGACGTCACTTCATAAGCGAAGTGAGTGTTTTGCTTCATTCCAGCAGCTAGAGTTCTAGAATTCGCTTTTAACATTTCGAATTCTGATTTTAGATCACGTTTTCAATGAATTTGCGGATTTTTAAGAATTTCAGCAATTTAACGTATCAGTTGACTACTAGAAAGCAATATCTAAGATTAACCGTATTGCAAAATTCGAGTGAATGATAAAAATACTCACCTCACTCTTTTTCTTGTACTTTTCCTTGTACATTTCTTTTGCTAATCCAAAATCACATATTTTGACAACATTGTTTTCGGCGAGAAGGACATTTCGGGCTGCCAAATCCCCATGTAGTACCTAATATAAGTGCACAAAAAATTCGAGTAAATAGGCAGAATTCAAACTAAAAATAGAATCGCCATATATCAACTTGTACCTTTCTAGATGCCAAGTACTCCATCCCCCTGGCACATTGGAAAGACCAACACATTAGGTCAGTCGTCGTGATGGGTCGAACATCCCGATATTGATAAACTCCGCGATAATGACCATTCCAGGATGAACAAGAAGATGACCTCCGTTTCCCATCTGTCCCAGTCACACCATGTGAATTTGAAACCATGCTCATATCGGTACACATACTAGGGAGATTTGTACTCAGGATGTATTCTTCCGAACTTGGTCTTGTGGATGGACCCTGAACGGGCCCATCGGGAGTGGTAGGGATTTGATCCATTGTAAAATATCCTTGAACAGGAGTTCGTCGAGCTGGATTGACCTGACTGTCAGTAAATGTTAAAGCAGCATAATTTAGCCTGAATTATTCATTCAAATACATTTATTATGTAGAAAATAAGAGGAATGATTGATAGCAATGATTCAACCCGTAAGACCCATTAAATAGCAATAAGATCAAGATCATATTGATTCCCATCCACCAAAAGTAATCATGCAAGAACCGACCAGTCACCAAATGCAAAATGTTCCAAAGAGAAGCAGCATAAAAGAAGAGAAAGTAATTATTCATTTAAAATTAGATAGCTAATTTTCCTACCGTATCATGCGTCGAATAAATGTTAAAATGGACAGTAACTGTTAAAACTAGTTATCGTAATGGCTTTTTATCTTAATTAATAGAAGACTTAAAACAAACCTTTGTGATGGGGACAGGTAATGTGGTTCAACAGGGTAGTATATATTAGGATCCACGACGTCCCGTACGCGATCCAGTTGATCGATGAATTCGCTCCTATGTCTATGCAAGTAACTTAGTAAACTCCCATACTTGCAGTATTCAACTATGACAAACAACTCGCCTATAAAGTAGGAAATGATTACGATTCATTAATTATCCAGTCGAAGCAATAGATCAGAGTTTAGCTGATAATTATGTGCCCTTCGAAACATTGAAATGACAAAATAATTTTGAATTACGTTTTTTAACCAGTTGTTTTGTACAAGCTCCCAACAAATTGACAACATTAACATGTTGCCCCAAATGGATCATGATCTTCAATTCTGACATTAGTGCTTTAAAGTGACTTTCATCAGCATTTGGTTTTACCATTTTTACGGCAACTGTTGTCTATAGAATGGCGTCATAAATCCAAAAAGTCAAACTGATTAAAAAATATTCTACTCCCATTTGAGTAATCGTAAATAAGGTTGCAAAGTTTCCATTACAGTGTACGTCATAACCAATATGAAACTTAATTGTACTAATATATCACCTGTGTTTCTCCTTCAACGATCCCAGTCGCTTCAGCTCTAACAACTCTTCCAAAAGCGCCAGCTCCAAGTTGAATTCCTGAAACGTTTCAATAGGAAATTTAATGTGTAAGGTCAAAATTCTTCAACAAATGAAAAGTTTTTCTAAGAAACATTACGAAAAAGCTGTCTAAGAGCTTTGGAGCCTAAATTAAAACTAAGCCAACGCTGCTTGGTTAAATTATTCCAAAAATGATTAAAGCCATTAAGAGTGACCCTGAAAGCTCAACTAACGTACAAAAATTATGACTACTTAACGTACCCAAACGCAGACGCTCCCGAGGAAATTCAAATTTTTTGTCGTAAGGAAGAAGATTTACTTGTGATTCCACTCCTTCTTCAGGGTTAATTTTTTCCACGTCGCCATTCTCAAACTCCTGAAGCCTCAATTTCTTTAAAAATCTCTTAATTTTCTGTTAGGAGTTTTAAAAATTGAGCATAATGGTTTTTGACGGAATCGTCATACAATCTCATCTTAACCCAATTTTTATTGTTTGGCTTACACGCTCCCTCCTTACGATGTAACATATTATTGCTATCAGGATTATTATAACACTGCCAACAATAATACTCAGAGGTACTATATTCTCTTTCCAGAATTCTTTAATTAATACACAAAAACATTAGTTGATACTCGCTCATTTGAACGAAAACAAATCATATGACAGGGACTTTAGTAATATTTTTATAGTTCTTACCTTGGTCGACAATTATTTTAATCGAGCGTTCATCGCTTCCAAATCTATTAGAAGCTCTACATGTATATGTACCAGCATGCTCCAATTCTACGTACCCTAAAGTAAGGTTCCCATCAACGACACGTATTTGATCCAATCTTGGCCATTTTTCCTGTGGCATGTCATCCTAAAATTGTATATATTTGATAGTCGATTTAGAAAAACTTCTTGGAGCACAACCCTCTAAAATAGTGTGCATATTTATCTGAACTGTAATCTACTGCCAATAAGTCAAGGTTCGATTAAATTGTCAGCTACGATTACCTTAAACCATGAAATTTCTGGAGTTGGAACCCCAGTCGCGTTGCAGAACAAGTTCGCATCTTTGTGTCCAGGATTAAAGGTAAAATCTGAGCTATTCAGGTTTGTTGATGTAATTACAGGAATCAGTATTTCTGTTATTAAATCATTACACTTATAAAAAATTCAGAAATGAATTAACAAAAAAAAAACTTTTAAAGAGAGTAATAAAACTTACTCCTAACATTCACAGTTAAATTATCTTCAGTCCCGATCTCAGTTTGGTCCTCATCCGGATTAAGATTTTTCACCTCACAAAAATAACTTCCAGAATGTTGAATAGAAATGTTCTGAATTTGTAGGATCAATTGATTTGACCAGGCAGTCTTGATCCTACGGACTGAAGCCCCTGATGAATTTTTAAAATGAATACATACAACTCAAATATTTAAACTTCTTATCAAATTTTGAATTAGAAATAAATATGAGAATTGGGCGTTAGTCGTCAGTGATATTGCATAATAGACCCTTTAACATTTTAATAGGAAATGATCTTTCAGGTCATGAACTGTTATGCTTGGATGTTTTGGAAGCCAACTTGCAGGACCAGTAAACAAACTAACTTGTAAAACTTTCGATGTCATGTATAAACGACGTGAAATACGAACTACCATATCATTGCTTACCTTCTAATTGATCCACCGGTATTTTTTCGACATGTGACGTCCCTTTGAAAAACATTTTATTGTCATCAGCAAATGTATATCTTGACGATGCACAATTATATGTCACCGAATCTTGCTCGACTGGTTGAGTGGGGCCAGCTATAGAAAATCCATTCTGTTTCTCATCTGAAAAATCTTGGATTCGAAAAAATGATAATTTTTACATTTACACCTTTACGTGTTACTTGGCTTGAACTTATTACACAATTTAAATGTATCTCGAATAGTCATTAAAAATAAAACACACTTTAACGACGTGTCTTACCAATGGCAATAATGCTTTGTGTGGTCTCATTTTCTCCAATACTATTATTTGCCACGCAAGTGAGCCTTGCAGATCGGGTCACGTTGTATAAAAGGTCACGTCGAGCATATCTCGGGGAATCCTTGTAAAGGCTGTGGAATGGCTCAATGTTGACCTTTGAGAAATTATACAATTAAAGTTGCTTTTGGAACATTTAGGATTTTGAAAAATCAAGTCTTAATATTTTTAAACTTCATTTTACAATTGAATATGGGAAATAGGTAAAACTAGTGCTAGGATTCTAGATCAAATTGACCCTACCATAAAATAATTGATAAACACTCTAATTTATTTAGAATTTTCTCACCGGAATGTGAGTATAATCACCGCAACCACTCTCAGTAGCGTAATCTTCACACTCTTGAGAATACCATTCAACAGTAGGATATGGATACCCATAAGCTCGACAACTAAAATTATAGTACTGATTCACCATAAAGTATTTTTTTCGCTCGGGCTCATCAATTGTAACGTTTGGGGAATCTTTAGTTTAAGGAAAGTTTTAAAAATTATATTAACAAACTTCCCTGAATAAAAACCTCATTAAATTAGGGAAGTAAAATACCT
Organism: Xenyllodes armatus; assembly: GCA_034699765.1. Classification (NCBI taxonomy): domain Eukaryota; kingdom Metazoa; phylum Arthropoda; class Collembola; order Poduromorpha; family Odontellidae; genus Xenyllodes; species Xenyllodes armatus. Next base: position 9,445 of record JAQIYE010000021.1, read on the forward strand.
CGAACTGTCAAGGGCAGGTCAATGGTTTTAGTCACGGCCCGATTTCGAGCTGTAAACTGATAAACTCCATCATCCGTTTGACTCACAGGCGTAATGGTCAGAATGACCTGGTTAAATCTTATTTCAATGTTATACTTTGGATTACTTCCAAGTGCTCCCAACTCTGTTTTATCAGGTGCAGTCCAGTAAAAGTCATTTGGTGCAGGGTAGCCATGAACATCAATTACCCATATAGCCTGGTCAGATGCATTCACGGTAATATTTCCATCGTTTGAGGAATTCATTTCCAAATACTCTTCTCCAGGTACTAAACCACAATTGGGCAAAAGAAAAGGGAAAAGGATCAAAATTAGGGTGCTTTAAAAAAATATTCCTAGTAATGCCGAGTTCTTTCATAACCTATAACCGTCCTGAGCACCTTTTCAAAAATAATAAATGCTTATAAATTCCAATTTCAACTCACAAAATATGCGAACTTTAGCATATGCACTTTTCTTTGTGCTTCCAGAATCCACAACACATTTGTATGGTTTTAATCCGTCCTCTTTCCTGGCTTTTATTACTGTCAGCTCCACATTATACCGTCTCCGCTCAAAGGTATCAAACAGTTTTGACACCATTGTTGCTCGACCAGACTACGATTTAGAAATCAGAAATATATTTAGGATATTTTATGTTTTATTTGTAGCCAAAGCATAAATTATATTCAAAAGCGTACATTTATAACTTCTTGTGGCTCAGTCCAGTTCAAGTAAAAGAAACGATTTGTTGTAGTCTCAACAACACAGTCCAGGATAAATCTTTCACCAACTTGGATTGCATTTGCTAGGGTTGCATTGATAATAGGAGTTTGAATGGAGTCTTTGAGGATATCTATAAAGATTTAAGAAATTTTGTAAATGTTTCAAAATCAATCATGGCTAGACGATTTGGTTAAGGATACGTTATAAAACTTATTGACACCAAAAACCTAAGCTTGGGTACCACACCTTTGTGTTACAATAACGCATTATGTGAAAACAAAATGAAGAACGCACAAGAAAATAAGGCTTTTTATCAATTATCAAGTCGTTTCTGAAACTAAAACCCGGAATAAGTTACGGAACAGAAATACAGAATAGGAATACAGTAATGTGATTTCACTTAAATAGATTCTCGTTTTCATTACAAATTGTGCTGTCTTGCAAATTTTAATTAGAAATTGCAACAAAGTTAATTTATTAATTTTGGGCACATTTATGCGTGGCTGGGCTTTAGAGATGGAACTCAAAATTGGTTTATGTTGAGGGATTCGTAAACATTATAATTATAATTAGCAGACCTTTTTTGAGAAACGACGGAAGCTTAATTTTTAAAGCTGTATTTTTGTGCAGCTACACCAAAATCAAAAGCATACTTCAAATCAAAACAGCATAATTTTGCGAAATCTTACAAAATCCAGAAATGAACTTACAAATTTCTAATACGCCCAATAACCTTTGTGCCGAAACAAAAAGCTTCTGAATAATATTCTCAAATTTAAATAATAATGTTTCCGCAACTAATAATTAAATAAAATCAACAGTTATTTGAAGCTAACAGTTCTCGTGTCAAGGTAAAGCGCATTAAACCCACTATGTAAAAGTAAACATAATCCATATTTTGGCACTAATAACTGACCCCAGCGTGAAATACAAACTAATGTAAAATACAAAAAAAATGCATACAAGAACCAAAAGCCCAAATATTTAGAAATTAACTAACTATTGCTGTACCATTGACGTGGAGGTACATGCTAAGCTTTTGTTCCTTGAGTCCCCGTTGTCCAGAGCATTCATAAATTCCTGCTGATTTGAGCCCAGGGTTTATTGTGAAACCGAATCTTGGGTCGAAGGTTACTGAAGGATCTTGTTCAGGGTCAATCTAATTAATTAAATTTGTCCCTTAATATCTAACGATTTTAGGAATTGTTTAGAAATGTTTAGGGAACATTTGTCTCACAAATTTGAAACAGATGTAATGAAAAAAGTGCATTATAACATTATAAGACAATTGAAATTAAAATGAAAAGGGAGACTTTAAGATCTTGCGTTTTAAGAACAAAGGAAAAGTTTGAGAGAACTTGGGGATTGTGTATTTTCTTGAAATCTTGAAGGATTGACAATGCCTTACTAGATGTCCTTCCTGTCTAAGGGTCACGATTACTGATGGAGTTGTTGGTTTACAAGGAATAGCGAATGGTATTCCTTTCGTAGCCGTTAAAACCCCACCAGGTTCTTGTGGCACCAAGAGATTCTCCGCATCTGCGTGGAATATAGTGAACATAGTTAACTCATAATTAGAATTAAGCTTCCATACTACTGACTACTGTACTGCATAACAAGAGTACTCGGAAGCACCAATAAGTTCTTCTTCAATTATACGCTTACTTAAGAAGCTAATAATATTTTAGAGAGTTCACCATATGCTTTAGCAACTCGGACAAACATATCGTTAATGTTGTAGTTTGTTAGAAAATGAGTAAAGACAATCTGCGGTTACGTGCTCAAAGTAATGGTTCCATTATTACGATGACTATAATTCAATGTGGCACTACTGCATCGCGACTAATAGCAAATTGGGTTTTAAATATGGGTTGCACAGCAAGCCATTATAATATCCTACGTAAGTATCTGTTTTGTCTGTCTGTTTAAACTCAAAAACGGTTTGGGCTAGAGATTTCAGATGTTCAGGATAGTCCTTGAGGTTAAGTTAAAAGATGTAACCATATTTTTGCCCAGTTACCTTGCCCAAAGTTAGAAGTCACGATATGGTCAAAATGCAAATATGATGTATTTTGATTCGTATGGAAGATGGGATCATGCTAATGTAATGGGTTGCTAATTTTATCTCAAGCGTCTGATCTTAAAAGGTCATGAAAACTCAGTAGGCAACGCCGGAAGTGTATTCAGGAAGATAAAGAGTGACTCATGGACGCCTGAAATGAACTCAGGCATACTGAATTTGATCTCGAACCACGTCGGAATCGTACTCAGAAAGATTGAATGTGACCTCAAATAGACCAAAAGTGACCACAAGGGCATCACAAGTGATCTTGTTTCTTGTAGTTTAAAGACAAGGCACTGGAATTTATCTCAAGGACACGAGAAGTGTGAAAGAGATACTAAAAGCTATGGGTGAACGATGAGACCAAATGAAATGAAATAATGTGGTCGAAGATGAGACAACAACAAAGGCAGGAGGATCCGAGGTCAACAATATATAAAAGATATATTGGGGCAATGACTCGACAAATGAGGACAAGAATGAGTACAGGACTAAAGAGGCTGATGGACTCTGAGATCATCCCCTATATAGGGGTCGGAGGGCTAGGCGGAGCAACCAGAAGGTTGGGTCTGGAACTAGGGGGCCGGTGAAGGACAGGACTGATTGTGAGCTTGAGGGGTCGATGGTGGATAAACAAGAAGGACTTGATTTCTTCTTTCAAGTGACATAAGAAAGACTAAAAGTGACATAAAAAACAGCGAAAGTCATCTTCGGAACACAAGAAGTGACATCAGGTGCACCGTACACCGAAAGTGTTGTCAACGACAACGATAGTGACAATAGGGAAACCGGAAGCTTCCACAAACACCAAAATTAACCCCAGTGACACAGATAGCGATAAGGTTCACAGGAACACTGGAAGTGACCCAGGGCATACTTGGGTGACAACTACAAAACCATTGGTGGCTTATGGAACTGAAATTGTCTGGTGGTCAAAGATAGGCACTCCTTGTAGGCTATCAAAATAAATGCTCTTATAATGTCATAAAATCTTTTACTAAATAGTCAAAATCTTTAATTTGCTTCGCCTGTACTTACCTTTTTTAACTACTTCGGCTCTGCTCTCGTGAATTATTGGTTTTGGTGGTCGGTGTTCAAAGTTTTCCCCAGCTATATCTCAGAGACATCAGAAGGCCGACGGTGACCTGAGAAAAACAGAGAGTGCCCCCACGAACGCAGAGAATGGCCACTGGGACACACAGTGACCTCAGACACAGAGAATGACCTCCGGGACACATGGTCATCTGAGACACAGAGAATGACCTCCGGGACACATAGTCATATGAGAGATAGAGAATGACCTCCGGGACACATAGTCATCTGAGAGACAGAGAATGACCTCCGGGACACATAGTCACCTGAGAGACAGAGAATGACCTCCGGGACACATAGTCACCTGAGAGACAGAGAATGACCTCCGGGACACATAGTCATCTGAGAGACAGAAAATGACCTCCAGGACACAGTGGTCTCAGAGAAAGATAAAATGACCTCCGGGACACGGAGAATGACCTCTGGGGCACACAGTGACCTCAGGGACAGAGAGAATGACGTCAGAGAACGTAAATGACCGCCGGGACACACATTGACTTTAGAGGCAGAGAGAATGACGCCAGAGACTGAAAATGACCTCCGGGGCAAATAGTGACCTCAGAGACAGAGAGAATGACACCAGAGACTGAAAATGACCTCCGGGGCAAATAGTGACCTCAGAGACAGAGAGAATGACGTCAGAGACTGAGAATGACGTCAGAGACTGAAAATGACCTCCGGGGCACACAGTTACCTCAGAGAAAAAGAGAATGACGTCAAAGAATCAAAATAATTTCCGGGGCATACAGTGACCTCAGTGACATAGAGAATAACGCCAGGGAATGAAAAGAATTTCCGGGGCACACGGTGACCTCAGTGACATAGAGAATAACTCCAGGGAATGAAAAGAATTTCCGGGGCACACAGTGACCTCAGTGACATAGAGAATAACGCCAGAGAATGAAAATGACCTCCGGGCAAATAGTGGCCTCAGAGACAGAGAGAATGGCGTTACAACAACCGAGAGCCCAATTATTGAAAAAGTTTAACCTCCAACTCCTATGGGACTCGAACCCATGACCACGAGTTTCCGGCTCGCTGCTCTATCATCTCAGCTAAGGAGGAATAATTAAACTTTACAATGCTTGGAACTCTGGCTCACTCAACTCTACCATCATCCTGATGGTCATTACGATCCTTGTGGTCTTTTACCATTCAAGGAAATATGGATCTATGCCCTCAGGCTATAGTCCATATGGACTTATCCAAAGTCCAAGGGATCACACATTCCTCTGATGCTGTCCCTTTCTTATCCGCACACTCATCAGTGCCAGAACTATACCCTCATAACGTCAGAAAATGTAAATGACCTCCGGGGCACATAGTGACCTCAGAGACAGAGTAAATTAACCCCGGGACACAGTCGCCTAAGGAACACTGGGAAGCGATTATACATGTATGTACTCGCATTTTAAACTTTTCCTCGCAGCTAGCCATAATTGCATCTGTCCCTGGCTAAGAATTTTTACCACCTGTAATTTGAAACGCTAAAGTACAGATTAACATTTTGAACGTTATTCTAGTAGTAAGATACATTCCGTTCTATTTCTAATACTCAAACAATATATATGTCATCGTACCCTCGACATAGAGGTACGCATATGCACTTCCGAGGAGTCTCTCGTCATCGCTAGTATAATAGCACTCGAAACTTCCAATCTCATAATGGGATACATTGATCAATGTCAGATGAGAGACAAACGGGCGGAGTCCTTCTCCATTCAACTCGTTCTTTATCATGATCCTCTTTGAAACCTGAAAGTAATTAAACGTATTTTCGTAAAAAAATCACTTCATCGAGTTAATAGTAGTTTAATGTATTAAGTTTACTCATGTCTTTCTTTTTATGTGCTCCTTCGTAAAAATGCGATGCAGGCTCACCTGCATGAGCGTCAGGCTATAATGAGCCACAGCTTTCATTTTGCGCGGAACTTTTATTTAGCCTTCAAGGGCTTCCTTTCTGAATAAAAGCGTCGGCATCTGCTGAAAACCCCTAAGATGCAATACCATTTATTTACTTTATTTTTCTACTTCTGTGAAAACAAAAACTAGTTGAAGAGCGACAATGGCTTTATTGGAAAAAGCCAATGGCATTCATGGCACAAAGTAATTTTGATGATTGAGAAAAGTAGATCTTGGTGAAAATAAATGATTGATATTACTTACAACAATGCATTGTTGTGAGTACCCAATTGAACTGATACTATTTTCAACTTTTATTACACAAGGCAATTTCAAAATTTGGCCCGTTGGTCAATGACGTTGTGTTATTGACCTTGAATACAGGGTGATTCATCCTTTCGTGAACACTTTTCCAAAGAGTTCTATATGATTTGCATACACGTTATGAAATTTCGAACCTTATAATTTTAGTTCAAATACGTTGCTCTTTTAGAAAAAAAAGTTGTCCGACGAAAATATTTAGGCACTGCACGAAAAATTGACATTAAGTTCAAGAGCCCGATTTTAAAACTTTACAGAGTAATACTGACTTGCGGTGTAAAAGGTCAAAGACCCACAAGTCAAAATATCGCCTTATCTGCAATAGAATAGTATTAACTTAGAACAGTAAAAATAGTCAGAAATTTGGGATTGAAGGTCATGGGTTCAGCGTAGCTCTCTGAAACCCCACCCGCAACAAGTTTCCCATGCCGTTGCTACGCCAGTTTTTCTTTAAAAATTGTTGGAAGCGTTACAAATTGTGATAAATAATTTTTTAACGCTTGCTCTGATTGATACATTGGCTTCATTACTGCCAAATAAAGTCCAAAAATATTTTCAAACAACAGCAGAAAACTATTTAAAAAATTTAGGTTAATTTTTATGAAAGTAATTTACAAGAGCATGAGAGGTCATTGTAAATGTTGGTCGTGTACCCTCATACGTGACCTAATCCTTAAGAATTGAACGTATTTTCATTAAATGGTGTATTGACCACCCGTAAACACTATTTTCGTCAAAAAAAAAACTGCCGACCCAAAACCTCAGAGAACCAAAAGAAAAAACTCGTTTAACATTAAAGGGGATGGCTTGGAAAGTTTTGGACATAGGTTTTGCGAGTCTCCATCAAAATTGTATATTAAAAAAATCAACACATAGTAGATTGTTTAGCATTCCCGAGAGCACAGTTAACATGTTTCGAAAAAAAAAATTTTAGCTACTGAGGCTGGTTACAAAGTGTCCACGAAAGGATGAATCACCCTCAGTAATAGTTTTAATTTTGACAGGAAAAAGTATGCAATCTAATATACGGAATGGGACCTCTGTTTAATTGACGTTAAATGAATAATTTGTAACAAAGACGCACTGGCCCTGCTAACCTCATTACTTGGCGTGCTCCAAGTCAGCTCAGCATCTCCATGACATGAAAGAGAGAAAGTCTCTCCAGTCTCAAGGGTTGTGATAGGCGTCACAGGAAATATATTTGGTTCTTTCAGAGTCAATAGGTTTGGATCCATTCCCGAACAAGTTACCCCGTACAATCCTATAATGTGATACAAATTTAAAATTAAATTTCCTGATAATAATTAGACAATTTGCAGTTTCTTTAACTTTCATAAGTAGTAATTCCAAAATTGGTTGACTTCTCAATCGAACAATTAAGCATTAACAAAATTGGCAACCGGTTAGAATGATTTCATTCATGTAATATCGTTATGCATGAAGAATAGTAAGCCTCCATAATTAAACAAATTCTACATGATACAGTATTATTGTCTCCTAACCATCATATATTTATGACTCCGAAATATTTTACAAAAAAACTTCTTGGAATTCGAGTAGAATGACCTTTCTAGAATAGATTGGATGTTTGCTCATGGAGAGTTATTCACAATATTATGTAACGGCGGAAGTGTCTAAGATGAGAGGCACTCTATTAAATATGAAATTCGAGTAACACGGCTCCAGAGCTTATGTTACATCGTACATCCGAATTTTAGCCCATGGCAAATACAGTAAATATCCACATTACGATAATGAGCTCAAAGTCATTTAACCTGATGCCTTAAATGTCTCCGTAGTCTCAAATATCTCTTTCCTCATTTGTCTACATCCTTAGAGGATCAATTTATTAAGGAGTGAAACAACTTTATGGAAAAGTGTTGTCTGTCTGTCCGTCTCAAGAACTCTAACTCAAAAACTCTTAGAGCCAGAAACTTGAGATTGTCGGTTTATGTACTCCTTTGTGGTCAAGTTTGAAGATGTATCTTCAATGTGACCTTTGACCTGGGGCAATAGTGATCTTCCCGTGGTGTCCTCTGATAATCATATGCATATGTGGTATTGTTGGGCTCGTATGAATTATCTTGACCAAATGTCAACCGTGTGCTCTAAAAGTCCGGTCCCGGAAAGTTAACATGCAAGTACGGTAATTTTCGATTCATGTGAGTGAGATGAGAGGATCATGATTTCAAAACAACTTTCAAAAAATCCACAATTTTATGAATTTGAAGAAAAATTTCAAAACAATATAGACTGTTTTGAAAATTTAATCAGAAGAGTAACAAGAGGGTGACACGGGGTGACTTAGGTGAAGTGAAACTATATTCGACTATTTTGTTTCACCCCTTGGACATGTTTAACAGTTTATTCATTTTGATTTGTTGTAAAGTTGTTTTAGTACAGAATAGAGACAAAGCCCATGATATAATTTGCATAATGATAAATCATGAGCATAAAATTGACATTGTACAAAGTTTTAACTCACATCAAAATCCGATCATTTCAGTTTAAGCACAAATTTTCATTACACAAGTTTTTATTAGAAACGACCAAATTTTTAAGTTCAATTTTTGACGGATCAAGAAGAGATCCGAGATTTTGGGTGAGATCCTTTAACTCTCGCTAATTATTACGAATGAATGTGTTACAGTTAAAATTGATGCATCATTCTCAAAGTATTTTTCAATTGGCTTCTATGAAATGCATAAAATATCAAATGCTAAATATTAATTTAAGCAAATAAGAACCAGGAAGTATTAGTGTCGATAAACAAGACTCATTTCTGGAATCTTCTCACGCTTCAACTACGGGATTGCCATTTCGATTTTATCTGCCTAATCCTTATTAACAGCCCCAATGAAGGCTAATAATGTCAACTTATTTATAAAATTCAGATTCGCGTAATATTTCTAATTGGATCGGAAGTCAATAAAATAGTAAAATTTATAACTTCCATAGTCAAAAGCCGCAAGGAAACGTTGGTGAGCCACATTTCAAAAAATGCTTTTATTTATCAGATGGAGGTTCTTAACTGTCTTTCTGTCTTGTAACATTATTTGTAGTAAAATATAAAATAGTGCTTCTAAAGTTTGAAGGACCTCTTATGAATAGATCAATGTTATTCATTCTGCGGTTTTGTAAACCATGTTTAAGAAATAGAGCTTACACTAGTTTTTCCTCCAAGTACTTTTTCAATGCGTCATATCCTCATTTCATAAGAATTTGTGCTTTGAATTACCACAGAGAAATATTTGTGTATCTTGGGTCAATAAAAATTGTAGCAATGACCCACAACTTTTTTGGCAAATTTGAAAAGTTGACAATAGTTAATCAAAAAGTCACAACTAGGTAGTCACTCAGAATGGCAAATAGCTTTTGGCAAACAACTTATTAAAAATGGCAATTGCCATAAAAACATTTGAATATCGCTTTTGGCAATTAAAATATCATATTTGGCAAATGCAAATCTTGTCTTAAAATTGAAAGTTTTCCCTATTTATGCCAAAATGTAAATCAAGTTTATGCAATTAGGCAAATGATGAAGTTATTAATGGCAAACACAACAATTATATTATTATTTATGCAATCTTATGGGACACACAACACTGAAATAGAATATGCTCAAAATATCACTATTCCTCAGTTGGATATTTGAGTCGAGGTTGGAAGGATGGAGTGTGACCTCACGTATTATTTTTTTACCTCTCGCATCAAAAATAAAGTAACCAAGAAACTTTCCAAAAGTAACCAAAGTAACCAAGAAATACAAATAAAGATGGTGATTTTTATTGGAATTGTGACCTTCGAAACAAATTTTATTATGACGAGCCTTAAAATTCCAAAGCCGACCATGTCACGCTTCATGCTAGAAATACTCAGAGAACAGAATCGGACGGAAAATGCTCTTGCTCGAGTTGACAAAGGACGCTTCCCTGTTTATACCAAGAAGAAAGGTCTTTAAAAAAAACTCAGGCATCAAAGAGTTAGCATGGTCTTTTCGAAACACAAAGCCCCTTATTTTTCTTAAACGCTTCGGACGGCTCCTTTAGCAGACGACCTCAAATGCCCAGGAATGCGTTTATTGTAATTTCATGTTATACGACTTATTCTGTTAATTATTAATTCATTTGCCATTTGTTACATTAGCGTTTGCCATTTCGGTATTTGCCAACTATAGATTATCAAATTTCCCAGTTTGGATTTATTTTTGTGTTTGCCAAAAGTTACATTTTGTTTGCCAAATAAAAAAAACGGTTAAAATTTTTGGCAAAGGTTACTCTCTTTTCGTTTGCCAAAAGTGATTTGCCATTCTGAGTGAGATTCCACAACTATTAGAGTCCAAAAGGTTTTTCGGATTTCTGATACGACATTGTTGAAGTTGTGGGACTTGATGTATTCATCTTGTACGTTTAATATCATAGAAGTTTATTTACCAGTACGGACTCGCAATAAAGAATTTGACATATTGATGAAAAGCCACAAATTTACTCAAATGCTTCTTGTCAACCTCTTTGGTTCGGAGATACATGGATTTTACAAAATTTGATAGGTGCACGAATTGGATGGGCTAACTATAAGCGAATTGTTCCTAAAACAAGGCATCCAAAAAATTTCTCATAATCGAAAGTTGTTTAGACATTAAGCACTAAATACATGACAATTTCTCTCATCGATCCTGAATTCTTTTAAGATACTTTGTATTCAGTATCAGGTAACACTTTTGATGCGTGTTCCAGTTTCCCTTTAACAAATGCTGAAAGACCGGAATTCAGGGTATATTGTTCAGAACAATACAGTGACAAAAAGAGAGTTTGAGTTCATTGAACCCATGGGATTTGATTTACACAAGTAAACAATGTTTTAATTAATGCTTGTTCATAACTGATGCCGCCGCCGCACAAGTGACATAAATCAAAATCAAATGGTTGTGTTGTGTGAGAAACAAGTTAAGATATTTTAACAATTCCCAGAAGACCGAACAAGATCTTTTGGAAAGTCCACATTTTTAGGGATTTCTGATTCAAATTTGCAAACTTTGTTTTTACAGCTTCCAAATTTAAATCATAGTAATATTAAATTTTGAATCAACTGTTTAAAACCTGACTGCTAATGTAACTCCGCCTAACCTAAAAAATTTACACTGAAGAAGAATTTGAGTCATGGGGTGAGGTGCGACTACTGGGGTGTATTTGATGTTTTTATGATCTTCGTTTTGCAGAAAATAACATTTACATGAACTTTCAGCAAACTGTACACTATTCCTTGCCAAATTATTGTTTAGAGTGAATCATATATTATCCCTAGTAATTAATGTGTACTGTTCATTTTCGACTCTTTTGACCAAATCAAGAGTATATGTAACTTACCAAGGACAAGGAGAGATGTGACTAAGATGAGGTTCCCTCGAATTCTAATCCTCTCAATACGAAGAGGGTTGAAGTCAATTAAATTTTTTGCCATCATCCTCCTCTTGTTTTTTTATATCACCTTGTGTGGTTTGGAATCACTTATCCTATTGTTTGTTTTAGCAGTAATTTGGGATCCAAAAGAGGTTTTAGTTACAAATATATTAAGATCCAAGATCCTGATGATGATGTGACGTAAAACCCAAACATCTTTGAATGATGATGATTCTGAGACGCCTCTCCTCAAAGTTACAAGCTCCTGAGGAAGAATATCCCTCCTCGTTTCATCACAGTTAATGAAAATATTATGTTATTAACCACTTGTTACACACAAAATAAAATTCCCTAGATCTCAAATACTCAGAAAGAATTGGATCTGAGAACCTTTCAATTAATTGAGCTCAATTAAATCCTTGATGTGACTCTAAAAGGTTTCTCACTCCACTGCTACCATGGCTTTAAATAGGCCTTGAGCTGTTTGAGCCCTTTGGTAAACACTTTGGGTGCACTTTAATTGGGTTAAATTACATTTCAGGATATTTTGAGTCACTAAGACCCAATTTCAGTGTTGTTCAAAGGCGTCCATGTCAAAGAGTTGAAAAACCCGAAAACTCCCAAAAACTCAACAAGTTATTAACTAAATTGGCTAGGTTAAGCTTACTTAGAGGAATCAATGGGAAAACCCCTTTAGAGGTTTCAATTTCCTTCCAAGAACAATGGCTCTAGTTAACAAATGACTTGACTTCAATTTGGGGCTATTATTATTATATTACAATGTTAACACGTCCAGAGTCTACTCAAGACTAACCTCCTGCCTTGGTCTTGAAGTACTAAAAACGCGTCCATCCAGCAGGGACAAAAAAAATTCCACTGGATTTTGGGCTTCAGTTTTTAGTGGTTGCGTTTCATGCCCATGGCAGTATTTATTATGGAATGAAGTTAATGTGATCATTTGTAGTGGTCAAATGCCCAACAAGTATTCATCCGGTCCGACAACATTTACTAAACCCACAACCAAAAGTCAAGAGGATCAAATTTGAATAGCCAACAAAATATTGTACAATTAAATGAGGATCCAAGAGTTAGTAATTTCCATTTGTTAGAACTGATTAGTTGAACGGAGATTTAATGATTAACGGACTGTGAAGTACCTTGTGACCTTATACATGGTCTAAATATTTATGATTACGATGTAGTGTTCAATAAAGGATTGTGCCAATCCAAAGTGACAAATCGACTTCACTTTTAAAACTGCAGGCGTTGCTCCTTCAAATTTGATGTTTTGTAATTTTAGCCTTGCTATATGTTTTGTTTTGTGATCACTAAACCTTCATCCAAAAAGATGTATTTTTGCATTACCAATGTCATTTCTCATTTCTACATAATAATAATATTTGGTGGTCATATTTTTATCAACATCTTGAATTCAGGGGCGTTACTAGCTAATACTATGTGGCCACGTTTGTAGTCTTATAGAGTCTACGGGGCCTCTTTCAGTGACATTTAGTGAAAATTTCTACATCCAACCCGCAATTGTTAGAACAAACCCAATTTTCGTGTTTCAAAATAAATTATGTTATTACAAGTGTTTTACAATTAAAATTTTTGAATCATTCTCATTTTTAGCATGTTATACTCAACCCTGCGTTTTTCAGCACCCAATCATTCATTATCAAATGTATTGTTATAGGATGTGAGGATGATTTCATTTTGACTAAATTCCAATAGCATTTTCCTAAAACTTCCAAGTTCCAGACCAGTTATCTGAACTTTTTACAGGGAAAACATCCGGGGCTTGATTTGATATTTTGGTCCTAAAACCAAATGGGATGATGATGTGGCTAACCTTTTTTGTCCTTTTGTAAATGAGCATTTTAAGATTATCTAAAAAAAAAGCAAAACCAAATAAATATGACTCAATTTTATGGGGATTAATGCCAATATACAGAAATACGACCTTATGAGACAAAGGATAAAGTCCTTTGTCCGTTCCCAACATTTGACATTTAATAAATTTTGCTGAGACTATTTTGACTGTAAGATTTAAATTTTTTCCTTAAAGGGTTCATGCGGATCATTTACGAATTCATGATTACTTAACTAGTAAATTGTTTATACGCTTATACACAATATTTATGTATGATTCTTCCAGACGAAAATAATAAAATCACAGTATTTATAAAGTCCTTAAATAACTGTAAAACATTAAATTAGATTAGAAGTAATAAACACCCATAATTGATGTATCCTCTAAACCTAAATTATCTCCCAAGACGAACCATAATTATTGATCATTTACTTACATGCATCCTTTTGATGTAATTTTCCTAATAATCCACTAAATACTTAAAAATGTGTAAAAGGAGTTAGTTTTTAAAACATCTTCATGTAGATATCCCAATGTTATTAATAAATCCTAGATCATATTCAGCTCATTGAATTTAATTAAATCTCCTCAACTATCATGATTCATGATCCAATAAAGAAGACCAATTTACTACCCACTACCTCAAACTGTCAGCCTTTTTTTTTGGCTTCCGGAACAACCTTGCTCTTACCATTACTACGTGGT
>JAQIYE010000022.1:0-23062 GCA_034699765.1 Xenyllodes armatus
CACAAATGAAAATCGGTATTTTCACCCATGAAGCAAAAATGAATGGAAAATGATAGCAAACGTGCGGTCGGACAGACGGACAGCGTGATCACATAAGACCGTCGGTGATCGGTCTAAAATACTGGAAGTATGTATTTAGGAACTAATGATGATTAGCATAAACTAGTGTGGACATTGGCTCCATAAATCCATACAGCAGCCCCTAGACATGGACCTCCAAGGTCAAAAGTCTGCAAAGGAATAAGAACAAGATCAATTAACAGGAGGGGATCACATGGCAAATTTGCAAGTCAACCAACTAATTTAATTACTGTCATCCTTTCCGCTCAATTACGCCTTTACCAGTTTTTGTTGTCTCTTCCTCTGTCTTACGCCAATACTGACGACAATTGACACTGACCCTTGCTCATGACGTATAATAACACAAAACGTGGGTTTGTTTGTTCAAAACATCGTTTTTCTTGAGATAGAAACAAGTCTTTTTCGAACAATCATAAATATTTTCTTCCTGTCTTCAAGTGTGACGTTGGGTAAAATTTTAAATATTTTGTAATGAAATCAAAATATGTTAAAGTACTAATGATCCAAACAGAAAATGATTAAAAATTAGCGGAGTTTGCAAAAAAAAAATTATGTAAAATTCACAAATATTATTGAGAATGATATAAGTTGTGAACACCGGGATATGAAATCTGGGATACACTGCTAGTAAAGTCTTTGGAAATTTAAACCTCTCGGGGCACGCTGCTACATTTTCTTGGAAACTTTGAGATTTGGGGGCACGCTGAGACAATCCATTCAATTCAACCCAATAATAATAATGCAGAATTATTGAGGTGTTCCACGTGGGGGCCGCGGGATTTAAAGACTTTCAGCTCTTGAAGGAAAGTCTAAAAGCAAAAAAAAACATGATTTCCAAATTCCAAACTTGTGAGTTGTTTGAAATTTTAAAATTTTAGAAAATTAAGTTAACTAAATTTTTTAACTTTTTGATAAATCAGACTACAATTGCTTAAAAAAAGTGTCAAATTAAAAGAAGATGTTTAAGCCCAGACCATGTGGTTGTAAGGGAATTCGAACTTGTCTCATTTGTGAACAAGAATTTGGAGTCGTCCAGAAAATTGGAAAGGATTCAGATTCACTAATTGCTGAGGTAAGATAATGATATGGTACATGGGTCATGAGGTCAAAGGTCAAAAGAAGAGGGTCATATTAATAATTTAACTGATTTTATTATATCTCCAAAATTCATTATACAGGCCAACACATACGAGTTCTGTTACCTGTGTCAAGATAAGGCTTGGAGAGGTCAAGGTGTTGCTGAGACTCATCCAGATCATGTAGGAGAATCTGTGTCATTTCCTGGAGTCTTTATCAAGGTCAGGCTATGATTACTGAATTTTTAAAAGGTCATGTTCTTTAATAAATTGTCCGTATTGATGAGTCTACTTTACTTTTTACAGCCTAATTTCCTTACTGAGGAGGAAGAGACTCGTCTGGTTGAAGGTTGTGATGGGATTCCATGGGATTCCTCACAAAGTGGAAGACGAAAACAGGTTAAATTACAAATTAATTCCGTAATTAGTTAATTTGAATCTAAATTAAGAAGAATTGTCATTGACCCTAATACATCGAACATTTTATTATAATTTGCAGAACTTTGGTCCAAAAACTAATTTCAAGAAAATGAAATTAAAGGAAACTGGCTTTGATGGCTTTCCAAAATTTAGTCAATTTGTTCAAGAGAAACTTATGGAAGAAAAACTCCTTCAGGACTTTCAAACGATTGAACAATGTGCTATTGAGTATCGTGTTGAGACTGGTGCATGTATTGATCCACATATTGATGACTGTTGGGTTTGGGGTGAACGAGTGATTTCAGTGAATCTTTTATCAGACTCTGTCCTGACCATGACCAAGTATCAAGGGACGAGTGAAAGGTATAATTTAAAATTTCATAAGAATGTAAATGCATCGGATGAGTCTGGAAATCAGGAGTACCCAATTGTTCGAATCCCAATGCCAAGACGATCCTTGTTGGTCCTGTATGGCCCTGCACGATACGAATGGGAACATTCTATTTTAAGGGATGATATTGGAAGTCGAAGGATTTGTCTTGCTTATCGTGAATTTACTCCAGAGTACTTGCCTGGAGGAAAATTTTATGAACCCTTAGCTCAAAGTATTATTGAACAAGCTAAACATTTTTGGTAAATAAATGTTTTAAAGAAATTCGTTGATGGGTCAAATTCGTTTATAAAAAGTTGTTTTAATCACTTGAAGTTTCATTTCACTTAAGTCCAGCTTAAATTACTGTTGAAGTCGTGCGTAGGCTTAACACAAAAGTACTTAATAGTTAATCTCGGAAATGCGTTGAGGGTAATACATTATTGGCAAACTAAATTAGTACAAAGTCCTCAATTACTTTGATGGATTGAGCCGTTTCTTAGTGCCCCCATAACTTATGTGAAGTTGTTCTGCAGGGATACTTTGAAGGAGGGCTTGTTGCCATTCCTCTCGTCTTGGTCCAAAAATATGAACCATTCGCCTTGTATGTTCTGAGACGATGGGCAAAAGGAGTCGAATAACTGGAGCAAATACTCTTGGGACTGTAAAAAATGTAAAACATTTCATGAGTTTCTGGTACGATCAAGGTATAGAAAGTTCTTAAAAGCAAGGTTCAGGAGTTTGACCTTACCATTTATGACATATAGATCCTTGATGAATCCCTTGTAGTATAACTCAAAGTAGGTCACCCATTCAACATAAGCAGCAATACCTGAACACACAAAAGGTCAATTGGTCATGAGAAATTATTACTATTAATATTAATAAAACCTTATGTTAAAGGGCATTAGGATCATGGTCCTTACATTTGACACATCCAGTTTGACGAAGATTATAACCATGCATGTCCAAGACTAAGACCACTTGTGAGATGTCTTGTCCCGTTGCCTTATTATATTTTATAACCTTCTCAAATGTCATTTCCACAGCTTGGAGGACATACATTGAAATATTGTGTGGGGTATTTACAATGAAGGATCTTCGAATGTCCCATTCTCCAGCCTTGATTATGATAACTGGAAAATTTGATTGTTATTAACATTTGTAAATTGAAGCATTTATGAAATTTCGCAGTTTGAAAGATTTTTAATTATTCTTACTTGGCCTTCCTTCTGCATCCGTCCCATCAATATAAAATGGATAGTCTTTCCAAGCAAACCCAGTTTTAATATCTAAGATATCGTCAACTTGATTATCTTTTCTCCATTTCAGAGCCTAAAGTTTTGAAAATTATGGAAAACAAATTTAAAATTTATAAGCCGGTCCACATTGATCTTTAAGCGCTGTAAACATAAAGACGATTTCTAGGCACTTACAGCAAGCCCATCTTGAACAGCTTCTTCCACATTAAAATCTCGAGCTACAGGGAGGAGGACAAGGTTAAGGAAAAAATTAGTTTAAATTTCAGAAATTATGCAAAATTTACTAAAGTTTGCAAACGAAAGTCTTTTTGTGTGTGTGGGACTCACCTTCTAAAAAAGTTGCTGATAATGATGAATTTAAAAAGTTTGTCAATCTTCCCTCAAGTTGTATCCCAAGGTTTACTGCCGTTTCACGAAACTAAAAATTGATCAGTAAAATCAAAAATTTGATTAAGTGTTATTTGATAAAGCCTTATTTGATCGACAAATTGTGCAAAAATGTTCCTTACCCGAGCAAGGGCCAATTGTTGTTCTGGAGTATATTTCGAAAGGTCCTCAGCTCGTCCATGATGGCTATTACTTAGAAAAATGGCTCCTAACACAAAGAGTGAGAAGTACATTTTGGAGACTTGGAGTTAAAATAATTATTTAAAAATTGTTAATTCTCAATGAAAATGCTCAATATTAGGGCAAGTTTAAAAAAATGATCAAGACTAATCTGTATAGTAGATCCGATTCGGATTAGCGAAACAATTGATCTGTGAAACATTTGGTCCATGAGACCTTTTATTTATGTAAAAGTGTTGTCAATGGTCAACTACTGGACTCCATTCTTCGTTAATGATATTTGTTGTTGTTCATTTTTTATCAAACTATTTTATTGTTCCGTTTGATTGGGTACATTATCATCGTCCCTCTCCATCTCCATCCATTTACTTTTTACAACTTTAACAAATTCTGTCCTAACTCAACAACATCTTTTAACATTTAATTTTTTAATTGTTCGTTATATAAACAATCAACCCAGCACATGGCATGGCAGACCGGGTCCATACTAGTATAGACTTTTAGCAATACAAGATTAGTGGTTAAGGTGTTGGAACTAGTTTTTTTTATAATTTCAGTACTTGTTTTCTGACCGGAATGGGAATTCAGGACAAGGCAAGGAGAGTCATATAATTATCGACTCAATAATTTCCAAGGAACAATTAGTTGTAATTTTATGACTTTTCTTTCATTCAAGACAACCAACTGATTTTTCGGACCAACTGCGAAAGTCCGAAATAGCTTAGGGGTACGCTGAGAAATTTTAGCTGCTTTGTTCTGGGGCACGCTGAGAAATTTTAGCTGCTTTGTTCTGGGGCACGCTGAGAAAATACTCAATGTTATTAATTACTAGTTCTTATGCTCTCTGTGAAAAATGCATAGCAAATCTGCAATGTTTCGTAGGGGCCTTTAGAGTCATCGCGAAACTCAAATATGGTTCAAACCTCAACCATCATTAGGATCACTGGCTCTATTTTTTCAACACATACAAATTCCTTTACTACTGATTTCTTGTCCTCACCGGACCTGTTACTGGACCATCAACATCAACTATTGTTAATTTGCTGAAATAAAAAAACTATAATTCTGGTTTGTCGCTCTTTTTAAGAAAATTATACTCTTGTGTTGTTAACTCCTCCTTGATAACTTGCAATTTTTTTTTGAAGTTCTTCTTGGTCAAAGTCGAATAAGTTATGATGATGACAATAGGATTAGTTCCCTGTTATTGGTTCCAGAACAAGTTTTTGTCTCATTGATGTTAATTGACTACCTGTTTTGGTTCATTTTCTTATAATTGTACAAAAATTCATCAAAATATAGAAATGAGTCGAAAAGTTCCTGGATTAAGTTTTGGTTTAAAAAAAATTACATCCCGAAGTCCAAAAAAAAGTAATTTGAATAACATATTTAATTACAGGGAAGATGGATCTTGGACTCCGCTTTTTTATAAATAATGATTTTGCCAATTATTTAATCAAATTCAACTTTGGGTAGGTAGGAACCGGGTTCAGCTATTAGCAATTTCAATATATAAAAACTTGATTTGGTCTTCTGCTTTTTTTCTATTTAATGATTACTATTTCATCCTCCTGAGTCAAGGCCAAAAGCAAGGTTTCAAAGTCCATACTGTCCACAGTAAAGTTGTAGTTGTAATGTTGGAATACTAACAAAGAAAAAGTTCAAGGTTTTTTTTAAAACCCGGCAGTTTGACCCTTGCTAATTACTAATTATAAGGATGAGCTAAACAAGTCATTATTAAAAATAAATCAACAAAGTCGTTAAACTTATCACTAATGTTGGAAAATTGCGATGAGATTGGGCTAAACCTGAAGCCCAAGACCAAGCCGTTGGTCTTGACCTTCTGTTTTTCTTTCATCCAATGTCAAAGTGATTCTATCTTTAAAGCTACAATTTCGCAGGAAAAAAAAGTGCAATGGAAAACCGGATCTATATCTGTACCCAAAGCAAATATTAAAAAGTACCTAGAGTGATTACTGCAAAAAAATTGTCCAATTTTAACAACTTTTCCCCAAAGTTGTAAATATTTATTGTAGTTCATCCACACCTAAAAAGGTATGACCTGACTGTAAAAATTAACAACAAAATTACATATAAAAGACCACATTGGCCTAACGGTTGAACAGGATCCAAAATTGTTAAGTTTCGCCGATCATGGGAATGACTAAATGACCTTTAAAAAAAATCTACTCCATCGTCCGTAGGTTCCTCGGCCTTGACCTCAGTTTCGTTCCTCCGTACTCAGGGCTCAATTGATCTGCTGGGATTTGTTTCAAAAGTGCTTTTTGCCATTCTTCTCGTTTTGGTCCATAGAATTCAATGATCCTTTTAGAATATTTAGATTGAATGATGGGCCATACTAGTCGGATTATTGGGGCAAATGACCTTGGGACTATTTTTATAAAAAAAGAGGTTAAACAAAAATACTTAATATATTTCAAAATCCTTCTTTATAGATTTTGATTAGAATTTGGGAACCACATACTATTGATTACGTAAAGATGCTTAATGAACCCGCGGTAGTACGTCTCAAAGTAAGTGGCGAGGTCAATATAAAAAGCGATACCTATCAATAGCAAACTTTGACATTTTAAAGTTATTGAAAAAATTTATTGCACGAAATTTCAATGAAATGATTCCAAAAATGAACTTACACCTCGCACATCCATGTTGAACTAAATTGTAACCTCTCATGTCAATGATGAGGATCCCACTGGAAATTTTTTTCCCAGACGCCTGAATTTCTAAAACCTTGTCGAACATTGATTCAATGGATTGAATTGCGTACATTGTTAGATTATATCCACGATTTTTACTCAACAGTTCAGTTTTACGAATGTCCCATTCTCCAACTTTCCCAATGACAACTGAAAAAAAAATCATGAGAGTATTTCCTGGTCTAAATTCTAAAAATGGGAATTACCTGGTCGTCCATCCTTATCGTAGCCCTCAAGGTGGTAAGGGTAGTCTTTCCAATCAAACATGTCAACATTTAATATGTTGTCAATCCCATTCTCATTCCTCCATTTTATAAACTAAAATCAAATAAAGTTTCTGTATTTTTTCTAGAATTATGAATTGATTTTTGAAAAAGAGACATGTTCTTTTAAGTCGAAATTATTTTATGAAAAACATACGTTTGTCAAATCAATGCGGCTTGATCAATGTCAAATTCTCGAGCTAAAAATATACATTTTGAAACACATTTTGGACTTCAGACAAATTATTTGGGGGTTTCGAGGCTACAAGTCCATATATTGGATTCAAATCTCAAAATTACCTTCTAAGAAGGAATATGAAAAAGATGTATTTAAGACATTTCTGATCTTTGGATTAATTTTGACGTCTTTATCCATTAGGAAACATTGAAGCTTAAACAAAAGTCACAAAATTTATAGGATTAAAGTTTTTGTTTTGCAATTAGACATAATTTCCTAAAAATTGTCCAAAATCGTGATGAAAATTACCTTTGCAACTGCTTTTCTCACAATCTCATGCTGTTCTGGAGTAAAACCTGACACATCGTCTAATCCTAAACAATTCTTAGTGAAAATCAAACAAAGGCCAATGAAAACTCCAATTGAAATTCCAGGAGTTTGTTCAATTGAAATTTTAAAGCTTAACATGTTTACTCTTGATCTGACTGAAGATCGTCTGAGCTTAGGTCAAGTCGTCATTTATTTTTGCAAATTATTTTAATAGATTTACAAGCCTTTGCGTGCATTCATGCATTAAATGTGGAACATTGTTTCATAAAAGACAAAAGTCACAGTGCTTATATGGATAATTGTGTATTTCTTGGAGAAATCGTAAACATTGGTGGGATCCTGAATTCCAAAATCATAAATTAACTGTTCAATTATTTTCTATTCGAATTTAGCATCAGGAGAAATCAAGAAGTTAAGTGCACAGTCAGTCATCATGAAATGAACCCTATAAAAGCTCATTTATCCAAATTATACCTAGGGGTAAATAATACTTAATCTAATCAGTCTTTTAAGACCCGTTAAGCTCTGTAATGTTTAAGGAAAATTGTAAGATTATTGCATGATTTGAGAAATTATTTTCCTTATCAATTAAAATCTTAAATGTGACGGGTGACTCCAATCAGAGCGTGTCTTGTCCACTTACGATACTTTTCTTGAGCAATATTAATGTTTAAGCATTGTTGTTACGTGTGGGATAAATTGAATCCAAGGTCGTATCCTCTCACGGTTTTTATTGTCCACTTTTACGTAACTTGTCTTTAAAACAATTTACGTAATTGTTATCCAGCATAATTGAGACTCGAGACGATGCGTCGTGTAGCCGTTTAGATATGACGTTCTGATGCAGCTACTCTACTGTAAGAGGTACGAGAGATTGACATATTGAATGACCTTGGTAGTTTTAATTACATGAATTAATCATTCATAAATAATTCGGATTTCTGTGGAAGTCATTTGTTTGGTTTTCGTAAACACGCATTTGAGAACTTATTCAATGCAAGACCTGTATCATAATTATATATGCCGTCACCCGAAAACTTAAGTTTATGAGCTTTCCTATCGAAATAATACTGACAAATATTATTAACTTATAACTTATTCAGCAAATCAATCGATTTTGAAGAATAATTTTCCTTATATTCTCTTCGGTATTTTTTCCGCAATTGTGTTTTTGTAAACAGAAAACATTTTATTTTGACAAACAATGTTTGTTTATCTTATAATTTAAATCAAAACAAAAATTGTTTTTATTGGTGTTTACATGCTCTTAGGATATAAATATTTGTCTTTTTATAAAGTATAGGAGAAATTTGCTAATTCCACTATGCATGATCTTCTTCCTTTGTGACCCCCGACCTATGAAAATATTTGCAGACCATAATGTGCATGCATGATACGAGTTTCATATGTTAAGTCATATCCTATAAAATGTACACTGACTCTGCCTGAGACTGACGATCTGGGAGACAATTAAACGACATTTTTTTGATGAGTGACAATCCATGTTTCTTTCATCTCATTTGACATGATCTGGCTGGAGGAACAAGCGACAACAAGTTTTATGGTAAGGTATCATCCCCGTGTGGATCAAGACTCAGTATTCAGGATCAAGGTCAACTTCATTTTATGTGAAAAATACTGGGGTTTCGTTTCTGATAAGATCTTGAGATATGATTTTTACTAAAAACTGGTTAACTAACTTTTTATGATTTTCTCATGCAGAGCTCATCTACCACAATTAAGCAAATACTGGAATACTATATTTTTAAACAAGTTCCCAAAGTAGAAATTAATTGATGAAATTCGATCTAGAGGGAAACAAATCCACATTGACATTCAATCTTTTTTTAAAGGGTCCCAATCCCAGTATATTTTTCTAGTGTTCCACCATACTCTCGATGAAGCTGATTCTTTGGAATGATTTTAAGGACTGCCCCTTGCCATTCATTCCTACGAGGTCCAAAAATTTTGAGGGCATTCCTTGTTGGCTCAGACATGAATGGAACTATGATTTCCAGGAGGGGTACAAAAATCCGTGGAACTAAAAATAAACAAACCAGTGACATTTTTTCAGTTAAGAAAAACTCTCAAATTCTATGAATAATCAGAAATGTTTGATCCCGGGTCAAATCCATGACCTCTGATTTATCCTTGAATCCTTACCGTTTATTAAGTACAGGTTCCTTATTGAGCCCCTGGCGTGAGTCTCAAATAAATTGATCCATGATATAAATGCCACAATACCTGCCAAGGTCAAAAACGTAGATCAATCACAAAATTTACAAAGTTTTAATTTCATTAGTTACTCACATCGAGCACATCCATGTTGTCTCAGATTGTAACCATTCAAGTCAAGTATAATGTTAAATCTTGAAATATCCTTCTCAGTGGTCTCTGTTGTATTTGCCATAATATGATAAACTAATTCCATTCCTTGGTACAAGTATCTTGTCATGTCATCTGGTTTTGCGGATGTGACCACACGTCGAATGTCCCATTCTCCAGCTTTGGCTATGATGACTGCAACGTCAAATTGTAGATATAAATGTAAACATGCTAAAATTTGACTCATCAAATGTCATGGGCCATTTGTCATTTGTCGCCAAATAATCTCACCTGGTCTTCCATCAAAGTCTGAAACTATGTAATAAGGATAATCTCTTTGATTTAAAATCTTCTCATCCAAAATTGTATCAAATTTATTGTCTTCTCTCCATTTCATAGTCTGAAAAATTTGAATTGTTCTTGGATGAAATTTGGATGACAAATATAGCATAGTTGCCATAAATGGGCAACCTTACATTATGCTTGGGCTTACCCATTTCGTGGCTTTAACCGCTTCATTAACATTAAATTTTCGACCTATAATAATAAAAGTTACCAGATTACACAGTTGGTATAAACTTCACTATTAAACATCTGTACATTCATGTAAAAACTTCTGTTGACCGGTCCGAAGTGTCATCGAACCCATTGCGACTTACTATAGTCAGTGCATAATTGACTATAAATGTAGCTTATATACCTGCAAGGATTGTCGAGGACAATGTTGTGTTCCGGAAATTTCGTAATGACCAATGAAATTGGACATCTCTTAACCTTTCACGATACTGAAATGAAATGTTGGACAAAATATAAAATTTCTTCATGTTTTCCTTTAGCAATAAACATTTTTTTAACGAACCTCTTCTAACAAGTGCTCTTGCTCAGGGGTCAATTTTATTTTATCATCCTCTCCAGCACAAATATTCCCGATTGCTAGGATAAGAACAATACACGGGACGAGACCAAAATTTGCTGCGATGTTCATAATAATGTAAATCTATATGTTGATTTCGAAACAAATTTAGATTCTCGATAAAGGAATGTTTGGATTCGAAGAATAGTTCCGTCTGCGTCCTTATATCCCCGTCGTTGTCCACCACAAAATAGTGCAAAAGTACGAGTTCTCAATCAAAATGTTCTTTCGACTAACCCAGCCTACCTCTTATGTAGAACATGTTGGTTTTATTCATAAGCTTTTTATCCCGTGCTGAATCACGAGCAAGGATTTTTATATTTACACAAATAATTCCACTACCATATTTGATTATTTGTGAATCTTGGAGCTAAAAAGCAAAAAATGCAATTTAGAGCTATATATATATAAGTTCTGGACTGGTTACTCCCAAAGACCGAATTTTTAAAGACTGCTTAATTAACATTTCCAATAAGGATTTATGGGTCGGTGTTGTCCATCAGCTCGTTTAAACCTAAACCTAAACAATCCTTTCGAAAATATTTGATATGCGCGTCTTTTGAGCGAAATGCGAAGTTCATAGATTAAATTGGAATGAGTCCAATATTTTACTATAATTAAATGTAACATGAGGACCTCCAGTGACTTTCATTTTCCAAAACCTGCCACCGAAGGGGAAGGATTCTTTAACTCATAACAAGCATTTTTGAAATTGAAATCAGGTTTTGCTGCTTATTTCCTCTCTCCTATAATTAAAATTAGTCACATACATTCGATTACTAGTTTCGAGGACGAAAGGTTTTTGTAGAGTCTTATTTATTAGCAAGCAAAACCAAAATGTTTGGAATTGATAACAATAAGATAGTTGATATTCCAGGAAAATACAAATGCTACATTTTGCACATAGCATGACTCAATGGGCCAATAATAAAATGGATTCGTCATGGAATTTTCCTATAGTAGTAACATGTCGACGCCATATTTAAGCCGGGAGACTCATATATAGTAATAGTAATGCCTTCTGATCTGATCCGCCACTGCCAAACTCAGGGCATTTTGCAGATAAAAAGTCCTTTGTTATCCAAAATAAAATATCGGGGCGGACTTGAGAAATTGATGGTTATCATCTATCAAAAAATATTTCACAATTAATTTTGAATACGTCAAACTACAAAGTTTTGTAACTATAACTATATAATAAAGATGTTGTGTGAACGCATTGCAAGCTTAATTATCATTAATTACGATTACATGCCTTTTCTGTACAATAAGTAGTATTATTGTTATATAACTTCATTTTTTGTTGGTCATCATGAAATGAAAATCACAACAGGTCAAATTCTCCCAGAGAACTTGATTAAGTCAAGTTCATTTCTACAAGAGTCAAAATACATAAATATAAACAGACACAAGCATTGGATTGACCTTGAATGAGGTTGAGATTGAGATCAATATGGCTAATAAATATGGCGACTGTATTAAACCGATCAGAGTCCGGCTTATGCGATTTGACTATGGCCTCATATACGAAGTAAATTTACAAAGCAGCAGTTAAGGTTGATCGGCCTGCAACTTGCCGCCGCAGCGTACAATTTAAAAAAATATAAAAATGAATCTTTAATTCGTAATTTTATTAAAGGAATCCCAATGATGGACTTTGGAAAGTGGTCATACTTATAGCCCCAATGAATTTTTTGCAATTCACTCTTCAACATTCTTCAAGTTCCAAACTCCGTACAAAACATGTTAAAACAATTTTACTTATCCGGTCTGGACCTGGGGCAGCGAGCACGGATTATCCAAATCCTAATTACCAGGAATTTGTCATTATTCCACTTACATAGAACCATATTTTCAACAACTTCCAGGAAAAATGTCCAGGAATTGACAGTAAGAGGGATTGGTATTTGGGACTTACATACACCGACAACGACACCCTTTGCTCAAATCAATGGTTCCCCTGTTCAACGAAGTTTTCCAGAAGCTAACAACAATCTCGATGACATGAGTCCAGGGTTCAGGGGCAGGCCTTATGTATCCCTTGAATCGAATGGACATTGCTTTCGAGGCTGAGCCCTTCCTTGGGTCAGATCAGTTTTCAGCCCGAGTAGGTCTCACAACTTGTCAGTTTTACTTTTGGGACGTATAGTGAGATCCTATCATTCTACCTTCTGAAAGTTAGAAATATTGATCACCCCATCCTTCATGTAACAAAGTAAGCTAAAAACTGGTAAGGTTACCGTAACATGCCTTTTCACTCCTGGCTATTCTACCCCACACCCCTACGACATTGTTCTTTGGGACACTTACCCCTAGTGAAAAAAAGATTTGTAAAATGTTGGGAAAATCGTGTCCATTTGTAAAATTTTTGAGTTACAAGTTGACCCAATGTCCTCTGGTCTAGGATATTGGAAGCCAGCCTGAACTATAAGGGTCACGGGATAAACCCTTATACGCACGACTGGCGTGCCATGATGTGTCTTCTAGCTACTCGTATGTTTGGAACAACCAAAGAGATGCAAGATGCCCCAGCTGAGATCCAGTCAATGACATTGGAAAGGTAAATCCGAGTCCTTCTCGCCTGGACCTAATCTTTAACCTTGAACTTAGTTATTCAATTTCACTTTTAGACCCCTCCGAATGTCCAAGATTGTTGAGATTTCATACATAACACAACAAATTCACAAGCGTGTCCTGGACATTGGCCATACCCCACGAAGTTATGTCTCATAATGCTCCAATAATGATGACTTGACCGCCAGCATTGAGGATTTAGATAAGGCAAATAAAACAGCGACCCTCGTGGGTGACCTTCTCTGTTCTCTAAAGTGTATGCACATGGCAGCCCTAAAGTACCTACCTGTGGTAGAGATCATTTGTCAATTTCTTTGTGACTACTGTGAGAAGGGCTTCAAAATGCAGGGCTCACCCTTGGTTCCCTCCTTGGGTTGACCTATCAGGTTGGTTAGTGTATTATGACTTTGGTAGATCTCGGCCAAATTTCTAAAATTTGAACTTTGATTTGACCGTGACCCCAAGGCTTATGAAGACATCAAATATTTCGAAAGAGAGGAATTGACTGAGCCTTCATGGTTTGACCTTGCCCCTCCTTCCTGTGGTTTATAAAATTGAGAAGGAGCCTAAGCTCTTTGCCCAACCTCATGTACAGGTCATATTTCCCAATCCAAATCCCAAAATATACAAAACTCAAGGTCATGTCAGTGTTGACTATTAAATCAATATCAATGCCTTACACTCTAGATATTCAAGGAGGTTAAAATGGATGAACAAGGCATGGCAAAGTCGAAAGATTCATTTTACTCCCTACAAGCTGATACTCTCCAATGTATAAAAAGTCTGCAACCCTCAGTGACCTCGAGTCCAGCCCAAGACCTCCTGACCCGTTTTGTGCTATCCCTACGACGTTAGGGACATCGATTCCGTGTTAACAATTTGTGTAGTGGGAATCCTAGAGCAAACTGCTACAAATAATTAAATACGTGTTTTTTTATTACTGAAAACAATATTTTGTGTATTCAAACCACAGAATAATCAGATAAGAACAAAGAAATAGGATTTTTATTTGTGATTTTTAAAGGTACTACATCAAATCTGAAATGTATTATCTTATTTGAAATTATTACAGTATTTGGTAAGACATGCATGACAAGAATGCAAAATGGAACTATCACTAATATTTATTCTACATTATATACCTTGAATGGAACTTGGAAAATATTTTTACTCTCAAAATTTTGTTTGCAGGATATTATATTAATATTCAACTAACATCCTTGTTGTGTTATTTTTTACTACTACATAGTGTACTAGTTAATGATAAACACGTTAATATTGATTTTATTTAACATTAGACTTCTCAAACTGGTTCTTCTTCTTCTTAGCATATACATTTTTCTAAAAACATTAAAGTGTTTTTGTTGAAAATGAACATTTTTAGAATTTACAGGATGTTGGACCATTTGAGATTTATTTTGATATTATATATTTACTCATTTTCAGCAACAAAAAAAATACTTGAATGAATCATTAAAATTTTCGGCTCCGAGAATTTGAGGACCATGGAGAACCTCGGATTCTACCAACCCCTAAATTTTTGAGAAGAGATCCAGGAAATATTCGTTTTTCTCGTAAACCTACAAACAATTGGTACCAAAAAAAAAGTAGAATGCCCCATCAGTGATTTCTTAAAAAAACCTTGCATGAAATTGAGTCCATACCTTCCAGATTCTCTTCCAAATCTGACATTTGGAAACCTGGAATTGGCCAGGATATTTTTGAGACAAGATGATAGTTTCCTAAGATTTCAGAAATCCATAAAAATGATTCTTAATGAGTTCATGGTCACCCAAAATTGAATTCGACTATATGTCAATCGATTTTCATTTCTCATCTCATGACTTTTGAGATGAATGATGCACGAGCCATATACTTACCCCAATCATCCTGGACAAGAAACCAATCTCGATCATTCACCTGTTCCATGGGGGCAGGGGCAGGGGCTGATGAAATCATTGGAAATTTGGTACTTAGGACAAATAGGCTAATGAAGATGAGAAGATTGACCGGATGACCCATTTTGTTATTTTTACTTGAGTATATTTGTTCAAGTGCTAAACTGCGTCCCGAAGTTTTTAAAAAACTTGTAACATGGATTCTGGAAGTTGGGTTCACTCTGTGGTCTGTGGATCCGAAAAAGATTTTCAGGTCTTTTTATATGGAATGTTTGAACATGATCCTAGGAGTGAAACAATAAAAGGGCTGGGTGACCCAGCCTGGGTCTATGTAGATAGATGCATTTTTCTAAACAAATTTCAAAATTTGTTCGAATGAATGCTTTTTCAAAAAACAGGACCAGCCGAATTTCATTTTGGTGAAAACCCGATTCTGACTACTGGAAGGTCAGCATTGACTTTTTAACGAAAGCATTTAGCCACCTTACTGTTGAATTACCATATGAAGCTCTCTGTACATGATCTGTAGACATTAATATATAATGATGTGATATGATCCCAAATGAAATGAAATTACAGACTACGACATGTTTTCATTGCAAAGAATACATTCTCCGAGAAAGATATGTGAAAAATGAGAAAGACCAAATCAGGATCTTGTCCATACCTAAATAAACGCGCCAAGCAGTTATAAGAATGGTCTATGTATAAACAAATGCGTAAAAACTGCACTTACCCAAACTTTTTTGCGTAAGAATTTCTACATAAATTTCTTTGGTTAAACTGTTTTGCTTAAACGTTGTTTCGTACGTTTTTGTAGCAGAAGTTCACAAAATCTCACAATAGTGGGTTTGACCCTGATCTTTTATTGGGGATATGCAAATGCAACAGCTAAATGTTATTTTGAACGAAGAGACATTTTACGTAAACGCATTTATGAAAAGTAATCTTAAACTCATTCAACCCGATTTTTGCTTTAGAATCATTCAGTCATTTAAAATTATAAGACTTTTTTTTTAATGAGCCGATTTTAATTCTAAATTTTATTTAAATTCCTTCAACACTTTCATGAAATGCGCAGCGAAATACAAATGATTCGGTTTTAGTTAATGCAATCCAGGGCAATACGTCTGGTCAATGACTCCAGTACAGGACAAAGTCTCAAGTCCGTTGATTATAGTGAGTGAAACTGGACCAAATCTTGCTACAATCCCGATATCTGACTGACACTGGGTAATATTTATGTTCGTGTAAGTAAACGTAAATATGGCAGAAGCTCCACAATATGTACCGGAGGACACGCTGCCACTTTGAGTACCAATAGTCGTACCTAATTAATATAAATAATCAAAATATGTACTAGCATGCATGTATAGCATCTACCCAGTACTATATTCTTACCATTCACATTACTCCATAGAACGGTTGAGAAACTGAATTCAGAAGTTGAGGTATTGTAGCAACAAGAGTTATTTCCGCATCCTTGAGGTCCATTTGCATAATAACTCCAAGTTATGATTGGAGTTAGCGGAGTGGTGTTCAAAATAGCTGTACAGTTCCAGTCATACTCAAGAGTTTGAGTAGCCTTACCATATGCCAAATTTGGTAAGGTAGGTTGTGGACCAATGATTGGGATTGGAACAATCACAGTATTGCAGGATGTTAAAAATATGTTGTAGGTCACATTACCTAATTTATAAAAAGAAAAAAAATGAGCATTTAATTCCTTATTGAACTTTGTGCTTATGTGTAGACAGATAAGGTCTAAATTTCGACCCCGTCGTAGTAATTTAAAGGTCATTTTATAGTACCTAACGCAGTGGCTGACGTGGTTGATAGTTGGGCAATGCCCAAAATAGTTACAAGAACGATTTTTAAAATCATCTTGTTTTCTATGGACTGACCGTAATAGTTTATTGATGACAGTAGTTAGGAATCTCTGAAATAAGCTTTTAAGTTACTCTGTTAATGTTAATACCATCCTTTTATATTCACGACTTTGAAGTAACCATCAAGGAGTCATGACCTTGCATAAAATTTACAATTATCCAGCAGTTAGAAAATTATTTTAGAAGTGAAAAACAAATCAATCATTTTTGAGAAAAACGTTCTGTGCATAATGACCTAAGGTGCTTTTCCAGGAATAGTCGACTTGCCATTTTATGAAATATTTAATAAGCAAAATTGGCAAGTTCTTGTTTTTTGAATTGGAAATTAATTAAATGCGGTTGAAACAAGCCTGAATATGAGTTGATCGAGTAATTGACAAAAGTTTCCAATGAAGTCCTCCAGCAATGAGAGATAACACGTCTCTCGATTTTTAAACTTGACTTTGGGTTATTATGTTAGGCTTTGAGGTCAAAACACAACGTCAAACGGAAGTATCCCCATAACTCATAATTTTGAAGTTTTTTTAAAGTGGCCTTAAATGTAAACTTAACCATCCGATCCACATGTAGGGGCATCAAAGTTATGAAGAAGGCTTGCTGGGGAAAACGGATAGGGTGAATACAATACAGCATTCCTTTGTTTGTCCGACTTAAATCCTGGAGAGATAAGAGAACTGTAGAGAATCAATATGATCTTGACTAAACCAGATATTTTGATTACATGATTGACGGCTAGTTTTATTCACTTCATTTTAATCAAAACCTTGAATGAGCGCCCATGAATTTCGCATCACCTGTATAATTTTACATCAATTAGATAAATGAAGTGGTATTTTGCCACCGTGGAAAATATTATTTCTGATCTGACGGCAAAATTTTGGAATAATTATTCATAATTAGAATTCGACATCATAAACGGAGTCGCATCTTCGGCATAAATAAGCTGGAATGGTGAATCTCGAACAGAACCAAATTATGGCCCATACAAACATATGCTGAAAGCTTCAGATCGGATCGAACTCTCAAACCGTTCTATATGAAAAGTGATTCCGACACACGGACAGACGGATGTGTAATGGTCAATATATGCAACGCAGACCATATATCGGAATAAATATCGGAAGTGCCATTGAGGGATCAGTGGCGTGACATTTCCAACGAAGCTACTCACATTTTGTCAACCACTAAAAGAAAATTTTGAGTGAAAAAGAACAAACCCCATCCTGAACATTTGACTTAGCTTAAAATGGTCCTTTGGCTTCATTAACTTATCTAAACTTAATTTTCTGGCTCGAGCTATTTTTTGAACTCGTGCAATAACGAGTCGATGTCATTTTATGATCAATTTGGTCACTAGATGACTTATGAGCAACAATGGCCCGTAACCAAAACGAACAAAAGCAAATATGTTGGTCTCATCCTGGGCCACTTTCACTTTTAATAGAATGTAAGTAGGCGTTCAGTCAGGACAAGACCTTCATATTCATCCTCTGACTTGACATTGACATTTCATCACCCCCTTGGTCTTCTCCTGGAAATAAATACCAAGAAAATTGCCCTTAAAATTCCAAAATAGGACACATATTGGAATTTCTTCATTCCATTGTATTGCTCTACATGTATGGATGTGTAGCCAAATATCCTATCAAGGACAACGACCAACGCAACGACGTAAAAAGAAAAGCTACTTTCACTTTGTCTCTTGTCTTTGCACAAGAAAAGTCATTTGTGATGATGATATTGAGGCTTCACATTCCTCCATGTCTTGGTAGTTGTTCAACAACAAAAATCAAGAAGTCCCAGCTCGTTGCGGTCCTCTGGTTCTTCCCAAAACCCGGGTCCCATTTCCGATCCGGGTATTTTGCCTGGGACTCTAACAATAAGATAAAAATCCAATTTCCTACTATCATGTGTTCCACGCCATAAACCACATTATTATATGACATATATTATAATGAGCAGAAAAGAAACATGATTTAAAGTTTTGGTTCATTTGATGATTTTATTAGATTTCATCATCATCAACCTTGTCAATGAGGTTAGCCTTTTCAATTTTTAGCCATACACATGTTTGTGAAAGTAGAGCGAGTTCACAAAGGCCACTACCTAATAGTTTTGGAAATTGAATCTAATGGAATTTAGTGTTTGGAGATATAGGGAAAGTTCTAAAAGAAGCTTCTCAAAAAGTAGCCTTTAGTTTAGAGCGTCCAATGACGGTTTATAGGATGGGCCAGTATATGTCCGTCTGGCTGCTGTTCGCGCTATCAGCAAAAAATATGGCCATTTCCCATTGTTTAGACTTATATAGACAGTACATTTTGCTTCAATTAGAAGCCAGTCAAATTTTAAAATGCCATGAGAAAATAAGTCGAATAATCCATTACAAGGGCAAAAAATGTAAGCGTCGTGTTCTTGCTGACTCCAAAAAAATCGTTGACACGGACTTGGAGCGGTGGACAAGAAATCCAAAACTTGTGAGAATGTGTTTGTCGTCTTATACACTTACATTTTTCCCAACATAAACGAGTTCTACTGAGCTTTTTCGCATTTCATACGAGGAGGGAAATGCCTTGACGGCAATCAGCCCAAACATACGAGAACGCCAGATATTCGGGCATTTTTACATCTCCATAAAGTTTAAATGTAGCATAACTACAGGTCACATTTACGGCAAAGACACTTTCAAATATAAATGGTAAAGCAATTTTTGAGCAGGAGTAATTAAAATGATTGTTCAAGAGTTGAAGAGCTCTGGTCCCTTTACTGTATATCCAACATATTAGTGCTAACATACAGTGTATTGAGGACATAAAATGTTCTTTTGAGATTCCATGATTTTCATGGTATTTATGGAATTCTATTCAATTTTCAATCGAGATGGAGATCCCGTCCAGTGGATGGACAAGAATTTCATTATTTTTGCGACTTTGTACTTGTATTCTTTAAAAATAGGATTCTAACTTTCGTCAATACTGACAAGGTCATTTTGTCTCTCAGGGCTTTTGTTTGACTTATTGGATGAGAATGGAACAATGAAATATGGACAATTTTGTTTTAAAACTTGTCAAAGTTGGCAAAATACATCTAACAAAGTTCCCAGATCAAAATTAGCGACAAGTGTCCCACTCGGGACAATTATTATATGCATAAGCTAAGCTCCTTAGCCTTCACTCATTTATGTTGCTGATTACACTTTTGATTAGTTTCGCAGGCCTTTCGGCCCATCAAACATTTGCAGTGCCACCTCCACTTATTCGTGGAAAGTCTCAGTAACCAACAAAATGACAGTTGCCTCAGAAAAAGAGAGTGCTTCTATGCTCGCTGTTCCACAAGGGGACAACAATGTCCCCGCTGGGACACCATTATGCCCTAACGGAACTTCATTTCGTATGCTGAACCTCTGCAATCATTTGATCGCTGGGATCTTTTCCCTCATGACTTTAAGTAACCCAAGACGCTTATGGGTCGGCACTCGGCTCTGGCATTCCCAATCAAATCATTCAATTAAACCCTTAGCACTCCGGTTGCAAAAAAATTCATATTTTAAAGTGGAATTGGAGCCTCAATTCTACGATTTTGCATACATTTTAAAGATAATTAATTAGTTTTAATCAGTTACAAAAAGTATTATTAGCCGGACGGATGCATTATGCTGTTAATGTCCCTAATACCTAGAGGCTGAATAAGGAATAATTCACTGATGTGATGTACGCTGCGCTGCCTCATCTTCTCAACTTTACATGTAATTCATTGCAGCAGCTTGATTTATGTCAAGTGTCAAAACGGCATTTTCTTATCATCAAAAGGTCAAAAGAGATCCCAAAGACGTCAACCGAATGAGCAAAAAGTAAATGGTCCGCTTGAGTCCAATAGCCCTCATTCCTGCCCTCTTGGTTCCTCCAGACCCAACCTTAGACCATCGGCGGCCTCAATCCCAACTATTTGAATCCAATCAATTTTGAGGTCATCATCATCCACCAAGCTGACCTTAATTATTATTGTGTAATAATTAATTGTGATTAACTAATTTTCCAACAATTATTATTCCATTCTGACAAAAATAATTAAATTTAATTAATTACAATCAAAAAGAAAGTTTAATTCATTCATTTTTTATGAGGGGTTTTAAGTACTGCTGTAAACTTTGAATTAGTTTTAGATTTTAGTCGTGTTACGTCGAGTTCGAGTCCTTGACTTGACCTAACCTTTGACCTCAAAAATTCAAAAGGATGCCGATGACCCGATTGAGCCTAGAGGAACGAGTTCGTCTCGTCCGTTACTTTTCAATATATGAAAAGGCAACTCATATTCAAAGGGCATGGAAGAAGGAATTTGGGACGGATCCACCCTCAAGGAAAACCATTGCTGCCCTCAATAAAAAATTTAATGATACTGGGTCAGTCGCAGATCTCTCAAGGTCAGGGCGACCCAAGTCCTCAAGGACAGATGAGAAGATTGCACTGGTTCAAGATACACTCAAGAAAAATCCACACATGTCCATTCGTGGGGTTGCTCGTGAGTTGGGTCTTAATAAAGCAGCTGTTCATCGTATTAAACAGATTTCATGTGGAGGTAAGGTCAAGGTCATTTTGAATTTGAAAATAATTTCCCATCGTTAATAAATGTGTACGTACAAGTTTGCCAATTAGGCATGTTATTAATATCCATATGCCATATGTACTGAATGATTCATTTTAAATATTATTGTCATTTTCAGATCCAGATCGAGTTAATCTACGAGCAGAAAATCGTAAATTAAAGGAAAAAGTTGCATTTTTACAACGGAGGTTAGATATTTTAGAAGGACGAGTTGAGGAAGAGGAAGTTGTGGAGGAACACCACCACGAGGAAGAGGAGTCAAGTGGCCGTGAGTTACTTTAAGATTGTTTTATTACCATTTTAGCTGTAACTTTTATCATCCAGTGTTTGGTATCTTAAATGCTTATGCATTTAAATTATTATTTTTTTAGCACCGGCTAAACGATCAAGGAAACAAAAACTGGAAAATACAGAAATTTCAGAGTATTCAGATATGGATTTGATGTTAATGGAGTCAGATGATAATGGGATGTTGACCCCAAAGTTGGAACTCATTCATGTGACGGATACGGACACGGAACCAGTTATGGTTACGGTTATGACCACTATGGATCCGAATACCTTTGTAAGCTTATACTAAATCGTGATGTCTCCACTTTTACCACTTTTGATCCTTTTACAAAATGTAATGCATATACCAATATTTTATGATTTTTAGCATCTACATCAAGGCGAGAACGAGCATATACATCATTTGACAATTCATACCGAAGATGGTTCTCAAGTTCATCATGTGACCGTTGAAGGGTATGATGATGAACAGGATCAGCATGTCCATGAAATTTTACCCGATCATGAAACAGAAGAACTTGAGTACGTCGAGATTCCCAATAACCAAGAAGAAGAGGAAGACTTTGTAAGCATGGAGGAAGTCGAAATAGGTACGTTTTTTCCTAATTCAAGGAAATGAGGCTAAATGCTAAATCAGTTCAGTTCAATATTCAATAAGTAGCAACGCTGTAGCTTGTGTTGTGTGTTGTGATTGTAAAGCTCTTATTCATCCAGATGAGGGAGAAGCTCTAGGACTCGAGAGCCAAAATTTTAATGAATGCTTTTAAAGCCAATGGAGTGCTGCTTCTGACGACGAAAGCGATATAACTAAAAGTTGAATTAGCTGCTTTCTAACTCTGGAGACAATAATAGTAAGCTGAGCAAATTCAAGACAAGGTTGTAAGGTGAGAGCAGGGATTTGATTTTGAATATATTTATACAAATTAGGCTAGTAGAATCTACCTCGATTTGGATAACGGTAGGGAGAAGGCTTGGACCTCTTTAAGAAATTTTATTCAAAGGCATAGTTTTTGCAGTTATTCTTAACAGGAAATGGCAACTAATTAAGCATAAAGTAACCAACTAAGTTTAAAATAATACGTGATAGACAGTAGAACATGTACAAGTTCCCGGATAGAATCCATCATTCATTTATATCACGCATTCGGGTGAGCTATCATTTTTATGAAAATGCAATTGAAGCTTCTTGTTTAGATCAATGGCCCAACCCAATTCCAAAGTCAGTTGACTCCATACTGGGGTGTGTCAGGTGTAATACACATTAGTGTTGGTGATTGGCCTTAGCACTAAATTAACATTGTACCTATAGGCT
>JAQIYE010000023.1:0-22844 GCA_034699765.1 Xenyllodes armatus
GGCGAGTTCGATTTTATTTAGTTTTGATTTACACTGTCACTAGCGTAATAACCTGTTTACCAGGGTGCTTGGTTGATCAAATAAATAAATAAATAAATAATTCAGTCAAAATTTGTCGAAGTCCAACTTTGGTTATAAAATATTTTACGTGTAAAAACAAACACAGAACAAAAAATATTTTTGGCCTTAAAGTGTTAAAGTAGGAAACAGGTAAATAGACTATATGAAGAAGAGAAAACAAAAGATGAGGTTTGAGGTCGATTTGTTTTGAAATACAACACAAATATTGAGAATGTATAAATAAAAGAACTTTTAAATTCTTAGAATATGAGTAAAAGTAAAACTGATAAAGAATTTACAGAATTTCTAGAAATAACAGAAATTGAAAATTCGAAATATGTACACTTAAATGAATTGCATCTGATTAAACTTAAGTTAGGTCGAATGTCTGAAATTCGGAGGTCGAGGACATTTACAAAAATACTCATAAAAAACATATTCCTTCTTACAATAAAAGTTGGAAGGAGGCACCTTACATTTTTGGATTAGGCTGCCATTGTACCTTAACGATTAACCTTCATGGACAAAAGGTCCCGAGTAAACAAATATCAACTTAAACTTACTTTAAGTGAGTCTTTAACGAAAAACGGAACTATCGATTCGAACGTTGGGATTAGGAATCTACAATTGATTACAAAAAAATTGAGTTTCTGCATTGACAATTAGCGACTACTACGGATTGAACTTGGAAAAATAAGGATCGATGACGAAATGTTCACACTTCGTCACAAAATTGATTAACTAGCAGAGTAATTACTATCCCCGAGTTTTCGCTGAGTGCTTTTAGAATAAAATTCATTAAAATTTCTGATGTTTGTTTAACACTTACATTTGTTCAAGTTCAAGATTTAGAAGCATATAATATAGCTTCACGCTTCAGTTTTTACGAGGTCACATTTAAGAAAAGACACATGACCTCTCACTCCTAAACCTTAAAACTAAATATAGTTAATAGTTTATAAAAATTTCTGGAATTTTGATAACTTGAAAGTTACACGTCAAAATGATATCTCTGAAATAGAAAAGAAAGCCGGAAATGGGAAAGATGACAAATTCTAATTCATAAGTACCAATATTTCAGAATAGAACTACAGCTGTCTATTAAAATACACTAATAAGAATGTCCAGACAAAGCAGTTTAAATTAAATACTAAGGAAAAATTGAGTCTTGTCATGACGTTAAGTAGGATTGACCTCATTCCTGCCTAACCATAATAATTTATCTACTCTGGTACGTATGTTTGTCGGAATATTACATTGATGAGGTTCCAGTCAAGATGACTCATTGAACTTATACGCTAATCATTTCATTATATTACATCTGGAGGATGGGATGGATACTGATATTTCGTCTTCTAACCTCATTACTCCTGCACCTTGGTATTTGAGAAGATTTGAATGGTTGACTTGTTCCCAAAAGGACTCTTGTAAATGATCCCATGCTTTTCAAAAACTCGATGAGGGATTCCCATATTCACCATGTGAATTTTAACTGAAGGGTCATTTGGATACGGAAGGGGAAGACTGGGGGTCACAATAGAAATTCGACTTGGTCCATTCTGGTCCGTGCCATTGGTAATAGAAGCTCTGTTTGGAAAAAATGATTAGGATTATAGTATCAGTACTTATCCCACTGTTTTCTTGTGCTGTGAAATAATATCATTTGATGGTTATTACTTGTAATCAGCAAGAACGGGTGGGTCAACTAAAACCACCGGTTTGTTTCGGAGCCATTGGATATATGCTGAAGCAGTAATTTCCTGGACAAGATGATCATCTCTAGCTAGCACCACCAGGTCAAAATGAAGTCCACGTAAATCTTACGTAAAGTAACGGGAAAATTAATTAATTGAAAGAATTTTGTACTTCCATTTCAATCCCATATTTTCAAATTCTTGATGTTTGGTACTTTTTAGCTTTTCTCACTTTTTACATCACGGGTTAACTTCTGCCCAGTCAAAATAAATAAGTTTTCTTCATTACGACAAAGGGCTAATTCCTCTTTCCAAGCATGAACATAAGTATGAATTCCCATTGTTGCAAGAATTCGAGCAGCAGCTAACCCAACAGCACCCTGCCAGTGGGGTCCTGTACAAACTAAAACCGTGGGTCTGTCGTCCTCTCGCTCTGGACTCAACCTGTCAAAATAAATACAATTTCCTTTCGTTACTAATCAAAGCCATGTTTCAAACATATTTTGAGGTCCTTCACAGTACATCACCACATCATATTACCTGTAGGAATCTCCAAGTAATGGTACACAAACTTGGGTCACTGCACGACCCATGACTTCAACCATCCTGAAATTAAAGTGAAAGTCAATCAATTAGTAGAAGTTTTATTGAAATTCCAATTGAATTTTCTTAGTAGAGTACAAAACAAGAATTTCGATTGGGACTCACGTTGCATGATTAAGACCCAATTGATGACACATATTAAAAACTGAACTTCGAGTAGATACATCACAAGCAGGGATTAATACTCCAGTATCCGTCATAAAATATTTGGATGGAGCCTTCTTTGTAAACTTGATTGACTCGATTGATCGATCAGCCAAGTACGTTGTATCACCATTGTTAAACTTTGGACCGGATCCTCCCAGTACGGGTGGTGCAACATTTGGTTTCCCATTCGTACTAACTGGTACTGTTATCAAAAGAATTAAAGTTGTAAAACTATGCAACGTACATTTAAATATCTACAAACATGGTACATGGTCAAATTAAATGATAAGCCAAACAGAGATTGAACAATTTCACTCACACTTTTCAAACTGAGCTAAATTTTCCTCAAAGTCAAATTCCATAGACTTAATTTCTGCAGAGCTCATTTCAAATGTGTTTCGTACAAATCTACTACCCTCTGCTCCCTTCGGGTTACCCTTTTTTTGCTGCATATCCTGGTAAGGGCTACCACCTAAATAATCAAGACAAAAGAAAACCCGTTCGATTAGTTAATTTAAAGAGAATTAATAATTGTTTTATCCAATCCAAGGTAATTCGTAAAGTCTCCAAACCTCTTCTTCCAGTATCCCCATTCATTTTCAAAAGCCCTTTGTTTGGGCTGGGCTCCCTCCTTCCAGGTGTACTCATTAACTTGAGAAACGGATTTCGATTGTCAGCCAAAATTTTAAATTCTTGTTTAGTTTCCTTAGTGGTAGTGGTCGTAGTACTGATGGCCTTTGTTTGGAGTGATGAGAGAATCCCTCCTCCAAGCCCTGACTGAGTACTTTGTTGTTGAGCATTGCCAGCCAGTGAACCCATTACCGTTTTGTCAGCAATCAAAGAGATTTTGGTACTCTTTCCAGGGGTTGACCAAGAACCCAAACTTCCAGGGTTATTCTCACTATTTTGAGATCTCAAACCTTGATTTTGATCTTGGCCTTGGTTCTGGGATAATGAGTTGTTTTTCCCTTGGGCTGGACTACTTGTGATAATCTCCACCAAATCATTAACAACAGCTTCTTGGAGCCTCGTTGAGGCTTTAGGACTCTTGAACAAAGAGTGAAAGTACTGTCTCTCTGCCTCTGATGCTCTGTAAACAGATGGAGTTCCAGTTCCAGCTGAGGCCGGAGATTTTGGTTGAACTTGAGGTTGAGGTTTGGGCAGTTTTGGTGAGAGAGAAGCTGAGGTAGGTGATCCAGAAGGTCCACCATTCTCTCCAAAAATTTTCCCGAGATCTACAAGAGGTCTCTGTGCAATTGATGTCTTCTGGTCTACAATCAGAGCTGGATTCAGGGCATAAAATTTAGAATTTGGTCGAGGGGATGATGGCTTGTTGAAGTGAGGTTGCTCATTTGGTTTTTGAGGAGAAGCCGTTGAAGCCTTTGGTCGAATATGTCCAGGTCCTCCTGGAGATTGTTTAAAGCTCTGATTTTCATTTGAGTTAGGAATGGATTGGGCTTGAGCTTGAACGTGTGGACTCTTCTGAGTTTTTATAAATGGATTTCCATTTTGTTTTAAGCGGAGATCAGGATTAGCAGGATTATTCTTTTTCGGAGATTTGATATTTTCTTTAGGTTTTGGACTCCATCTCTCTGATTCCTCTTCCTTCAGAGGAGCTTGGAAATTATTCACTTGTTCCGTTTGTTCTAAATTGACTTGGTCCGATTCCTTCAAAGGTGTTCTAGTGGAACTGTATGAGCAGTCCTCATTTGGATTCCCACAAATAACAAGATCTGCAATTCGGGCTGACCTGTGAATTCAGAAAAGGATGTTAGGTTAAGGTGGTTGTTGAAACTTAAACCCATGACTATGATGACCAATGACATTTTATATGTAATCATATGGATTTCTGTAGTAATGGTTGATTACTTACTCAAGGACAAACCCATCAGGAACAATTTCACCATTCACAAGTGCTTCATCCAATGTAATTGTAAACTTTTCCAAATCAACCCCTCGGACTGTCCCAATAATATTCTCAACCTCACCGTCAGCCTTGGCTTTGGTCTTAATGGACAAAATACATCCAAGGAATCGAGTCGTCTCGTTTTCCATATTTTTGAACAGTTTAATGTAAATGCTTTATGTCTATAGTGTTGTCCTCGATCCTTGAACTGACTGATAAATATTTCAGTGCAGTTACTTCCACTACACACTACGAGTTTGACGTAAATGAAACTGGTCGGTCACTGAAAAATATACTGAAACAAAACAAAAGTCAAAAAATCATATAAAACATGTAAAACCATCATTTAAAAAAGTTTAAAGAAAATGATTCAAATCAAAACTTTTGGAATTTCACGTAC
Organism: Xenyllodes armatus; assembly: GCA_034699765.1. Lineage (NCBI taxonomy): Eukaryota > Metazoa > Arthropoda > Collembola > Poduromorpha > Odontellidae > Xenyllodes > Xenyllodes armatus. The sequence continues at coordinate 4,811 of JAQIYE010000023.1, forward strand.
GACTTATTGAGCGTCCAAAGTTGACAGGTTGAGCGATCGCTCCTGACCTTTGACCCTCTTTAGCCTCTCTTCGTAGAGACCTCAATAAATTGTATTCTGTCAAATTAGCTCTGAGTTTTTCACTTCTAGGTTTACCACCGATCTACAGATCTAGGTCACGGACGGGTCACGATGGCCTCGATCACTGATGGAAGATGAAATTGATGTATCCAGTCTCAATTTTTAAATTAACCTTGACCTAATATGCTCTACACGCATTCTTTAATCCAGTAATTGTAACTTTAATAATTATTGTTTGTTAACAAATCACTCATCATCACTGCTCCTCAAAATCAATCAGGTCAAATCAGGTCTAATCACTGATTAAACTCATCTAATCTAAAACCTTTACTTTTCATACGAGTTGACTCATCATAGTTCCAACCCCTTTAATTAATTAATTAATTAAATAGTTAATTGTTGTTCATTTAATTAAAATCGCGTGAATAATTAAACTTGTTTCCATTTCGTGAACGAAAAAAAACCAACCAACACAAAAATTTACCAAAAAATTGTGAATTATTGGAGATGTTCACATATTTTTCATTCCATTTTTACACCTATCCGCTCATTTTCTCGTGCAAATTATACGTAAAAAATCCAAACAAGCTTTTTTTGGAGAAAATAATAAGTTCTTTGTTTCCAATCCCAATTTTTCAAGTGGGATGAACTGAACGTAACGTGTCCGTTATTTATTCGAGTCCCTAAAGAATCGGGGTATTTAGAATTTCGAGTCTCTTCTTCTGAGATTTAATTTCAGTTAGGGCTTTTGTAAGCGTTTTGTTATTTTATGTTGCTTATTAAAGTTAATGGTTCCATCTTAAACCATAATGTGTCTTGATAATGAGAGGGTTTTTTTTTAATTAATTAAAAAATTAAGACTCGTTTGAGATTACACATTTGTGTACTAACGTAAGGAAAATATGTGGATACAAATACAATAATCGAAATTATGAAGGTTGGAACTTGTGAAATAAAATTCATGTCAATGCAGCAAGTTGAAGAGATTTAGGTGAAAACTAATATGATTACAGGTTTATTCTGATTACAGGTTATCTTATTTTAAATTTGTTTTACAAACTTGATATATTTTGGTGTGATTGAGGTTTAAGGTTGAAGAAATTTAACAAAGGAATCAATCATGTAAAAGTGAATACATTTAGACTTGAAACAAGTACAATTCAATTGTGTGCTTGCAAATGTATTGTGATCATGTAAAATCAGTTTATAGTTTAAATTATTTAGTAGAGATATCTGTAGTTCCTTTCCCAATACAAATTGTACTTGCTTTCACTCCGCAGCCACAGCAGGTTGAGGAAGTTGGTATGAAATTTTATGACTAATGGTCAAAACCGATTTCTTCATTCCTTTATCACGTTGATAATTCTGCTCTGTGGTTTCATCCCACAATGTGTAATAGTACGAATTCATGAGCATTAATAGACAGACCTAAAATTAAATCAAACCAGGTATGAAAAGGGTATCAATGGCTATTAAATCTATAAAATATGTAATTAAAATATGATGTATACCTCCACAATAATGTCCACACCCTGGAAAATTATTCGTGGGATGAGCCCCCAAATGACATTTGCCACTTCTGAGTCAAGGCATCCCGTCTTCCATACTTCATTGGCTGTGACCACGGGAAGGGAGTCACAATCAAATAGCTGAAAAAGGTCAATTATTTACAAACTTGCAGGTGTCTCTGGATTCATCTTCACCTTTAAATCAAACTCACTTTAGTTGTCATTCCTTACCAAATTGTTACAACAGGACTTGGGGTATCCATCAACTGAGGAATTGATTGACCAAAAGTTATAATCATGAATCCCACAACATTGACCCTTCAAAATAATTAAACTTTTCAGTGATTTGCAATCTAGAAAATTGTCAAAGTTTTGTTTGCAATTTTTATGTGAACTCACAATCATCTGGGTTCTGTCCCATGTCAAGGACGAAACGGTCTTGTCAAATATTTGGATAGTGTCAGCTTTCATCAAATTCTCCAGGGCTTCAGTGGAAGACTTGATGGTATTATAAAACGAATACAAAATGAAGCCTTTCCAATTAACGAAGCCATACAGAAAAATATTCCTGCCATTTCTTAGGCTAATACACTATTACATAGAAAAAAACATGGGGGAAATCAAATATATTCATGCTCAAAAGCACTAAAATTTTAAATATGATTATGGTATTACATCTTCCTCATCGTATGATTGGACATGAGCTAAGTGCTCAATCCCTACATACATTACCAACGTCATGAAAAGAACAATACAGTTCCCCAAGGCAGGAAACAAGGCTCCATAGTGTAATCCAGGTACAAGGTCACAGTCCAGAATGAGGTTATGGTGAGACATTGTAGTATTTTCAAATTGGGATTGAGCCTCCCCTCCTGCTGATTCTATCCCATATCTTGAAAGAGAGACGGTAATTGAATCTGAGGTCTGATTAATCATGATCCCAAGATTTTGGCATGTTCCACTCCTATTGTCCCTTGAATAAGTGAAAATATTTCGAGCAAACACATTTGGTGGAATGGATGTCTGCAATGCCCCATGAATAAGCTTATGACTGTGGGTCACGGTGGAATTCTGAAGTTCAATCCCGTACCAAATCCAATTCCCGATCATGAATCCCTGAATTGGTGTAAAATTAAATGTTTAATTCTTCTGAGAATCACAAATAAATTATATAAGGCTGAACAATAACAGTTATAACTTCAATTTTCTTACAAGTTGTAAGAAGAGACATAAATGAATAAGTCTCCGAAGGGAACGAGCCGAGAAGCGATGTTGAGGAGGAGCCACATATGCTTCTTCACATTCACGATCATAAGCAATTGATTCCTCTTCAGTTGCAGGTCTCATGGACGCTCCCCAGGTATCGTCCAAAATGGGAAGTCCCTCAACCATATTTTCCTCTTCAGGTGATAAAAATGGTCCTAAATTCAACCTACCATTACCACCTCCAGGACGTCGATTTCGACGATCCATTGAATTTCCAGGTCAGGGTTCCTAGTCCTCCTAAGCCACTTTCTTGTCCTGAATTAAGATATGAAATCTTGAAAACAAGCCTTTTTTTTACAAGTCCTTTAATACTCAAAAGCAGAGACAAAAAATCCTCAAATTTCCAATCAAAAAGAAAGGATAAAGGCAAGAGGGAGAAGGGAACAAATCGGGTCAAAGCATGGTCAAAGGTCAAAGGGTCGAAACTTTTATTTTTGAATCCAGACCTTAATAATTAAACACATACACTATTCCCCCTAGCAATTATGATAATGTCAAGACAACTTTGATCCCAGCAGCAGAGATCCAGGTTCAAGTTCAAAAATTCTCAGTACTTTCTCACACATTTTGACTTCATTGAACATGCTATCTTACAATTACAACGAAAACGCTCAGGAAAACAACAATAAACGAATACTTTACATTTTGCTGTAATGAAAATGTATTTATTTATCCTAAATAATTTTTAGTTGATTTTAGTTTAAAAATTTGTATGTTGCACTCAGGTCAAAGTTTAAACCATCATCTTGTGGAGAAATAAAATACGGATTTTTTTGTCAAGTTCTCTAAAAATCTAAATAGGGTTAAATTAATGTTAAATGTCCAATCAAAGGACGAGAGCAAAGTAAAATTTTAAAATGTAAAGAAAGAGTTAGCATTTTTTTTTTTGAATCAAAAGGAAGTCATCAATAAATCAAATATGCAATTCCCAAATGAGTATCAATAGCTAATCTGAACAGGATTCAATCTTTAATTGACATATATTTCCAGGGAAAGTTGAGACATTTTCAGCTAAGTTTGTCATTTTAGATTATCATTTTAAATTCTTTTTCTTACACATGCACTATTCCGTAACAATATAATACAAAATGTAACTCGCTTTTAAGATTTAAGTTTACTATAAAATTTATCTAAGCTGAGAAGCAGTTTGATGATTTCTGTGGAATTTGTTTAGGTGCTTCCAAGTTTTTAATAAAATTTATCTAGGCTGAGAAGCAGTTTGATGATTTCTGTGGAATTTGTTTAGGTGCTTCCAAGTTTAATACAATTTATCTAGGCTGAGAAACAGTTTGATAATTGCTGTGTAATTTGTTTAGGTGCTTTCAAGTCTGAGAAAATTTATTCAGAATAGGAAGCAATTTTAGTGTTTTCTGTGGAATTTGTAAAGGCTTAGGGACTTATTGAAATAATAGACTTTTGGTCAAACTGTCTATGGGTTAATTTGTAGTTGCCCAAAAGCCAATGCAAGGCCCGTTAATGGTCTGCAAATGCCAATAAAAAGACATTTGATAGTTGTCTAAAGCCGACAAAAAAGACAGTTTAAGGTTGCCTTAAAACCAACAAAACGGCCGCATGTTGATCGGTCTTCAACTTGCCCCGCAAGGGGCAAGTTTTTTTATTGTATTTTGAAAATTTTATTTACACTTCAAAGAATGACAAATAGTCCCAAGCACGGAATGTCGATTTAAATATTCCATTAAATTGTAATGTAATGTGAGTGACGCCAATAATAAATGATGATGATGGGATTCGAAAGTTTTATTTTTTTTTTGTTTTCCTAATCCTGGGATCATCCGTAGAATTGAGCCTCATTTTCATTTTAAGTTTTTTGCAATTGTAAGAATTAATGCAAAATTGCAAAGGATATGTGTATTAATAAAAGCCAAAAATGTTCCAAAATCTCACTTTTCCCCAAATTTATCAAACATAATATGCAGATCTAGCCGGCAGCGATCAAAGCGAGTCTCACCTCTTTAAGTTTGCAGCGCTTTAATGAAAACCTGCGTTCAGCGTTTTTACCAGTGAATCTTTGTATAAATCAAGGATAGTGGACATGGGTTTCGCTTGTATACGAGCAGACCGAAATCATGTCAACTATCCTTGGTATAAATAATGGCGATACGATTGTATTTTTGTCAAGATATCACATTTCACGGCAGGCATATTAAGCAATGTTTCGAATCCAATAGACAGACAGACGGACAAATCAAAGCCATATTACATACACATTCCTACAGACTCTCATTTTCACTTCACCCCTTGAAGGGAACAACATCAAAAAAGTATATTAATCCACGCCAATTTTAACATTTAAATTAAACTGAAAAGACTTAAAGGGAGTTAATAATAATTGTCGTCGGCTTTAAGGGTTCAAAGAACCTTTTATATTTTTATTCTTATTTAGTAGAAATAAGAAAAAAATGAAGGATCAACAATCATCACAAGAAAAAGACGTTACAAACTGTCATCATTAAACCAAATTACTTGTAACCACACTAGACATTTACTTTACAAACTACAAATAAATGTACTGCTTCTTTTTCATGCATGAGTGTAGTTATTGGAATGAACAAGTGAAAGTGGCATTTTTTTACGGACTGAGACGAAACAAAACACATAAAAATATATAAAATATTTAATGTCACATCGCTAAAAAAAAGTTTAAAAGGAAATGGAAGAGAAAATTACGGATTTTTTTAAGTTGAAAATTTAATATATGACAGTCTCATAAAATTTAAAGTTAAACCCAAGATTTTTATGAAAGTTAAATGAATGAATGTGTAAATTTGAAAACAGAAATGAGTCAAATCAAGGAAATGATAAATTAGTCAATTTCCTGGCTCTCATGAATAAATGACAATGCAAAATGTATTTGACAAAAAGACGGAAATAAAACTATTTTTTTAAAGAATGTTAATAATGTGTTTTAGACTAACCTCATCTTTAGGAAATTGAACTTTTTCCCCTGTATTCAATGGACTCAGGATATTGGGAAATTTTTAGTTCATTTCGCATGATGAATTAATTGTTCATCTTCATGGTCTAAAAATTCCCATTTATTTTTTTCTGCATGAATGACAACTAAACTGGGAAACGAGACTTTAAGTTTTTGATCAGAAAAATCCGGAAATCGATTTATAGCAATAGTTTATAGTTTACTTTTTTGTCGAACAAATTCAATGGAAATTAAAAAAAGGAAGTCAGTTGCAGTTGGACAAAATCGTCATGTCATGTCATGCTCGAAAGTCGTGGACCAAACATTTTATTATTTCCTCTAAAGCTTCAACGGCTCTATAGTTTCCTAGTTTTTAAAAGCGTTTCTAAAAATTTAGAATGAATGATCTGAAAATGAGCTTCAACACCGTTTTGCCGACTCAGTTGCGTTCATGGAGAAATGTATTGATGCGTGCAGAAACTAATTAACAACTTTTGGTCCATGCATGCATGGAAGCATTTATTTATGACATGAACAATCACTCATGAATGAATGAACAAATGGAATGCAAAAATGCAATGCAACAATGAATAATGAAAATGAAAAGAATTTTTCATCTTCAACAATCAAACTGCGAGAAGATCATTCATCTCATTGTGTATGAGCATCACCACCACAAGATTCCTCAAGAAAGACTTTTGAGAGGAGCAGACAACAATTGAATTCTCTAAAAGAGTCATATATCTGTAGTCAAGTCACTTCACTACTATCCAGATCTCTATTTTTTTCAGTGTTCAAAAGACTCACAATAATAACAATTCACAAATAGGAGGTATCTCTCTACATCTTCAATCTACATCTCCTCAAAAAAAAAACTTTTGTTGTCTCCAAAAAGGATACAAAAAGTCTTCCTCAGTCACCTACTGACGCCAAGTCCTTGAACAACTTTTTTTTTTGGAAATCTTTTTTAAAAGATTTACATTCATGTTGTTGTTTGATAACACAATAATAATTACTCTCAAAGAATCCCATTGTTGACGCTTCAAAAGTTTCTTAGCTCAAGCGATCCCAGGTTGTTTTATTGGAAAAGCGATATTTGATTGAAAAATTACCACATTGTCAATATGATCAAATCATTGGGAACCCTCTTATTCATCTCAGGTACGTAAACACATTCAGAAATTATACAATTATACAAGAAACACATTCATTAGTCCAAAAATTGTTGAGCGTCCTCGAGGTCATGTCCCAGGTCAACCTCTTCCACCCTATTTCCAAGCTTGTCTGGGGCACTTTGAGAAATACTGGCTTTTTCTGACCTACTCATTCATGATCATGCAAATGTAAAATTCTTATATTTGTATAGGAAATTTTAACTTTTCTTAAATTAAATTGGTTGTTACTCAAGAAATGTCATGTCCTTTTGGATTGCGTGTCCGGTTGAAATTAAATTGAAAGTAATTTATTGACTTACGTAGATTTTTTGGTGATTGGGGATAGATGATGATGTGGCAAGACCTTATAATATAATAATGTCTCAAGTATGTGCACGTAGTTCATTTAGCAAGTAATGGTTCGACTAACAACACTAAATTAACAGTTGATTCAGGACAGTTAAGTCATGAAGAGACCCTTAATCAAGCCAAACTTCACAATTGATAATTATGATGGTTGTGTCTGCATCTTCTCTTGTCTTATCTCACTTTCATTAATATTATTTTGCCACTCTCATAATAATTTATGACTACATATGATCATCAGCAGTTAAAAGCAAAGTTAGCCAATAATATTTATGTACTCACTCAATTTTGATGTGTTATACGAAAGGGCACATGAAAAGGTTAAATTGGGTCATCAAAATAGTTTTGATTTAATTATATAAGGTTTTGTAGATTCGATGAGGTGAGACATGAGACATTTTTTCAAGATTTATGGAATTGTATTTGATACTGCATGCATAGCTAATTTAAAGAAAAAAAAGATTTTTGACAAAAATTTAAAGTCTTGTATATTGATTTTAGCTTTTGTTGTATTCACAAATAACAATCGTTTTTGGCTTAGAAAATAATGCGAAAAATTGTCACATTCCATTGTCAGTTGAGTGTTGAGTTATTTGTACGTTTACTTTCATAACATTGATCATAGGGGAAGGTCATGGGCCCTTGAAACCTGAAATGACTATAAACATGATAAAAATCGTCTTTATCCAATAAAGTTTTTTTTCTGACTGAAATTAAGAACTTTAGGGCTTTAATTATACAGAAATCATTTTAAACGGTTTATTTTAGGATCTCATCTTAATGGCTTATTAGAAGAGGTAGCTTCATAGCATCATCTTGAAAGATCCATTCACATTTAATATTTATGAGTGAATGGGAATTTAAATGTTATTTTTTGCATGTATTAATTTTATTTAAAGGGCCGAATGATATATACAAAAACATTTGACTTTCACTTTCATTCTTACGTGAGCCAACTTTTAGCTTAGCTTTTGGCAATGTGTGAATGTGAATTAAAGAACTTTGAGCTACATTGCCATCGTACACCGTTACCTGAATACACTTCAAATCTGTACTTTTTATAAGGCTTCTTTCTTATTGCAAATTTTTAGCATCGGATTCGGGTCACATGTCTTATGTCGATCTAAAATCCAAACATTAACAAACTAACAATTAACTAACAAATACCATCATGAACACAATTCTCTGTCTGTCTACTAACCCCCTTCCAGTCCTTGCTTCCATGGAATGGAGTGCTTTCATGGTGAAGGGAAATCCTGCTGGGCCTTCTTCATCTGCTCCTGACTTGACCTCGACCCGAAACCCATGCAAATCCAAGTCAAAGACAGTCCCTCATGAGTCCTACTGTGACAAATATTACATTTGTGTAAATGACCAAGCTGTGAGCAAGGATTGTCCAAATGGTCTTGTTTTTACTGGGCGTGGGTCAGGTGGAGCCTTCCCATTCAGTTCACCCTGTGAATATGACTTCAATGTGGACTGTAGTGGGCGACCAAAACGAAGTAAAAAAAATTCGACCTTAATGTTCCTAAATATTTTATATACATTTTGTAGCGCTTACAGTAGCTCCCTCCCATGGGCAACAGTCCTCCGCTTCAGCGTCTCGAAAGTCTGAACAGATTAATCCCTGTGATGCCAAAGGGAAAATTGTTGCAGATGTGACGTATTGCGTAAGTTTGTGTTTTTTACTCTTTGACGATGGACCAAGGTCAGCAAAGGTCAGTTTGTAAAAATTGCCCATTTTTGATGATTTTCTATGTAGGATCGATACTGGGAATGTATTCAAGGTGTCCCTGAACTCTACGACTGTCCCAATGGTCTAGCATTTGCTGGAAGGAACAAAGGGGTTGCTGATGGATGTGACTACCCTTGGAGGGGGAATTATTGCGAGGGCAAACAATTAGCTAGTAAGGCTTTGTTGTAGACAATTTTGGCGATTTTTTGTTGGAAATTAAATGTATCAGCTTTTAGAGCTTTCATTTGAATCAGTAGACTATAGTCTGTGTAATGTTTTGTCGATTTTCTTAAAAAGTGTTTCGAAATTCTAATTTTGATATTTCTACTGATTAGATCCACCGATCTCAACGGAACATTGTGATTGGCTCTATGGGATCTTTGGACATGAGACAAGTTGTACCAGGTATAATATGGTGACATTTGATTTAGAAAAATCAATGTCGAATGTTTTCCTTAGATTTTTATTGACCTCTGGAATCTTGAACTATAGGTATTGGACATGCTGGAACGGAACATCAACTGAACAACTTTGTATCGGTGGACTCCTTTACAATGAAGATACTCATGCATGTGACTGGCCTGAAAATGTTCCAGGGTGCCAAAAACATCGTAAGCCTGATGATCTCATAAAGCCCCTAATTTTTGCAAATTGTAAATTTGGACATATTTTTTGAAAAAAAAAATCTATTCTTTGTGAAATTTTAGCCCTTTGCAAAGATGATCCAAACGGAAATGTACCATTAGGGAAATCTTGTAACAGGTTTGAATAGAACATAATTGGCAAAACTGGTATATGATTGCTAAGAAAAAATTTCTGAATTATCCGTTGAATTTGTTGTTTTTGTATGTTGACAGATACTGGAACTGCCAAGGTGGATACCCAAGGCTTCAGAGATGTCCAGCAATGTTGGTATTTGACAAACGTTCCCTCCGTTGTGTTGTGCCTCCGACAGAAGATTGTGACGTAAGCGATTTAGTTTTAATTTGACACAAGTGATTTTTTAAGAAAAATGACAATTTGTGTGTAAAATGTCATTATTTTCAGGTTCCATCCACAACTCCACCCCCACCGGAGGAACTTGAGGATGAACCACAGGATCAAAGGGGACAAGGTGGACCAAGACCAAGTCAATCTCGACCCGTGCCTCAGGGAAGACCAGCTCAACAGCAGCAACAACAAAATTCACAAGTGGTCCAACAACAGCAACAATACCAGCAACAAAGACAACAACAGCAACCTTCACAACAAGTCATCCAACAACAACAACAGCAACAATACCAGCAACAACAGTATCAACAACAACAGCAACAATAAATAACTCGGCTTTTCTCAAAGCTTTCAGAATGCAAATGGCATCCAGCAACAAAGGAGATTTTTTGAAAGAGCCACATTCGATCCCTTGATTTAAGCTATTTATCTCACATTCAACATTTTGTATAACATCTTCCTTCCTTAGTGTGTAATTCTCTGTTGACCTATTCATGATCTTTATATGACCTATGTTGACCTGTTTTAAATATTCTAAAAACGGCTATATGGGTATTCAACTTTTAACATATTTAATTTAGTCATCAAATTTGGTGTATTCGAATTTTAGATTTAAACGTTTTTTTATATTACTGAATGTACATTTTTAGTTTGATTAAGCATTTTTTTAAGAAAAAAGTTTGGATATCTTAAAATTTGACCAAATTATTCTTAAGGATTAAAATGGGCCAAGAATTCCTCTCCGGTGATTGAGAATCCAATATGAAGTTTCGAATTTGTATTGTTTGGACCTTTGTTATATTTTGTCTTCAAAAGCGTATTCTTCCACTGAAATAAAATATAAATTTTCAATTGTTTGAGGTCAAATTGAAATTGCATTAAAGAAAGAACTGGGTTGACTTACCATTGAGTTCTCACATCCTTTGGATCCTCACAGGTCAAGGACTCCTCATTGAATACAGCCCCTTCACCACAGCTTATGAGTCGTGGATATCCCTCAACACATGTAATAAGTCGACCTTAAGTGTCAAATAACAATACAAGTGCATTTATATACTCGGGAAAAATACAGGTAAAAATGTCAAGGTCAAGGTCACTTGGGTACACGAGTGATATTCTTACCACATTCTCCAGGGATCGCATATCTTGGGAACGGCCAAAATTTATAAGCCAGAGTATTCGGCTCAACAATATCTGGACATCTGAACCCTACGACCTCTGTGACCAATCAAAATAATAACAATGTTTAAAATTTGACCCTTTGACCTGTGATTATGATATGTATGTGTTGTTGGCCTTATTACTCTCAGGGTCACAGACGTCAAGGAGTAGATCCGGCCAATTACAAGCATGATTCTTTTCATCATAGGCCAACCCTTGTTCACACGGAGTCTCATATGGTACTCCATAAGCGCATTTGATGTAAGTCGTCTGACATCCTGGTCCACTTGGGTATAGTCCAAATTGATATTCACAACCAGGTGAGGAAATTGGTTCGGCTGGAATTAATTATTGTTAAGCATATGTCAAAGGTCACAAATTTGACCTCCGTTTAAACTTTTAGCTTTATAATTGTTCAAATTTCAGAAAATTAGAGATTTACTGTAATTGTATCGATGTCCACAATTGGTTCCCCAATAGTAGTTGCAGTGATTATGAATATTTCCATGTCCATCAAATTGAAGACCATTCTCACAAGTCTCAAGGGTCAGGGTCCCATTCTCACATTTGTAAAACTGAATAAAAATTAAATTTAGTTAATTACTGACCTAACAATTAAACTAACTTTTGATCCAAAGTTGTCTTACTTTATCACAATACTCCGGATGTGGAGTCGTACTCAGGCCATAAGTATCTGGACAGTAGGGTGCTCCAGGAAAGTCACTATATTGACCTTTATGATTTTAAAAAGCCGAAGTTGTGCAGTTTTAGTAAAATTGTAACAAAATTCGCTATTAATCTAATTTTTACAAAGATAAGAACAATGACTTTACCGTGAGCCACAACAAAGAAGCCAAAGAGGACAAGGGCCATCCCGGCCGGCCTTGATCCAAATTTCCCCATTTGGACTTTGGGGTCAACTTCTAAAGTGGGAACTCAATAAAGGTCAAATCGTCAAATATGAAATTTTAGTGCTGTCAAATATAAATATCCAAAATCTCTTTGTTTAGTTGAGCGATATGACTGACTGTCAATAATGAAATGAATGTGGTCCATCATCCTTGAGACTTTTGTTGCACATCTTTCTTTTGTGATCTCATCTCATTGTTCTTTTATCTTACATTTACACGGTCAGTCAAAGTCTAAAGTGATCTCCTTAAAATATATATTTTGTAGTGGACGTACGCATTTAAGGACCCTAATAATCTTCTTGGCAGCAGCACTGGGACTAAAGGCAGAATTTGGATTTTTTGACTGACCACTAAAGTATTCCATTGTTTAAGTCTAAAATTCTTAATTGTCTGGCCTAGTTAAGCCACCTAGGTTGCTCTAGATTTGATTTGACTTGTCATTAATTTGATATGGTTTGGGCATGGGGTAAAGTGAGGAAGTGGACCTTGAAGGATTTAAAAATTTGAGAGATTTTTATATTCCCAATTTAAGATTTTAGTTTTAAGTTTTAAGATCCGGAAAATTATTTAATAATAGCTGCCTGCATGTATCAATTACAAAATTTCTCTTATCCCATCTGTCATTTTGAGAAATTTTCTTTTGATGTTTATCTGTTGATGATTTCTATTTTTAGGAACTTAATATACTTATCCAAATAACAAAACAAAGGTCCCATCAAAATACAAAGAAGCTTATTAATATGCGATTCAAAGGCATTTTTTGTATAGATGTCGTAGAATAGAAACTCTCGAAAATTTACTAACAGCCATGTCATAGCATTATTAACTCAAATTCCTTTCAATTAATTCTGTCACATTTTTTACAAATAAATTTGATGCCCGTCCGTGCACGAACATATTTTGTCAAATCTGTCAAATCAATTTTCAGGATGACATGAGACAAAGCGCTTCAGCGTCCAAAAAAGATTTTCAATAAACTAAATTCTCCTATTTCTTAAGGATTGTCCTAAACTTCATAGATCTCACTAGCGCTTGAACGATCCAAACAATTAAGCGTCATGTTTAATTAGTACTCGAGCATTTTGGTATTTTCTCACAAATCAAAGACTTTGAATGCGGTTCGGCCCGAAAAAGCCTTAAAATCAGGGACTCGGTCTCTTAAAATCGCCTCTCATACCACGAAAATTGTTAATCATTTCATATTCTATATACCTTGATTTCATCCTTATCCAATTAACATATATAATCGAATTGATGATGACAATGGGACATATATAAAGTTATATTTACATTGTTAACAGCCTCATCATGTTGAGGACCAAAAACCCTTTAAGATTACAGAATTCCACCATCCATTATCCAATATTTGAATGATTCAAATATTTTTGTTCGAGGACATTGGACAACAATAAATGTAAACAGAAGAGACCCTTTTTGTTGTGATTTAATGTAAGCAAATGTAACAATCATCCACACTTTCCTTTTCTAAACAGGTTTCTTTTTCGTTTCATATAATAATGGGACAGGATAAATATTATAATAGGTCGTCCAAATTTAGGACATTAGAATATAGTATAGTCGTTTAAAGCCATCAAATATCATGACGTGGTCAGTATATAGAGAAGCTCGTTAAGGTCATTGTGGGACTTGGACGTCTGTCCGTCTGTTTTAGATGCCGACTTGATGTTCTTGAGGCGATATAACTCTGAGGTCATGTCTCAGGGCTAGCGGCTGCAGCGGCTTGACCAGGCCCTTATTAGCTTGCTTGGATTCCAGGACGCGATGTCGCGAGCAAATATCCCAAAGGATATTTCACCATCACGATATTATATGTTTGCGATATGTTACCTCCGTGACATTTTTACTTGACAATATTTTCGTTGTGACAAGTTGTACCTGCGACATCGCATCTGGTTACATGATGGTGCTTTTGGATTGCTCCTATATATGGATAAAGCTATATATGCAACTTCAACCGGTTTACTAATCAACTTGGTACGAATACATACAGTAGATGGAAATAAAAATGATTTTTGAGAAATTAATGGCCATTCATATTATTGTGTTTTTATTAAATTTAAGTGCTTTTAAGTAAAGTCTTATCCTGGTCCTAAACTCGTAATGATGATTTTTCAAAAGATGCATTCATACTTAATATATTCAACCATAACATAACATCATAACTTTTACTTTTCAAATATTTATTATTTGTTCATGAAACCGTGACTAGCTGATGGCCCTTTTAAAGGGTTGATTACATGTTCAGAAAAATGACGCATGGGCCAAAATAGTAAATTACAGAAAAAATGCAAATATCATCTTTATATATAAGGTAAGGTGGGACAAATCACGAAAACAAATCAAGTTAAAATTTTAATGGTGATTATATAGATCCAGCATGATTTTGAATTAATTATTTTCCACAGTGAAGTTTTGCATTCTGATTTGTTCTTATTTTATATAAAAATATTTTTTTTTAATTTTTAAATACAAAAATATATTTTGAATACTCAATTTCAAAATTTCAAAATGCTCATGAAGAAGTTGTTTTCCGGATAGTTATTCAATCTGGCTCAGGTCAGGTCAGGTCGGGTCAGGTCATATTATATTATATTAGCAGACTTTTAAAAGTTCTCCAGAGACTTGTATTGTTCTTTGGAAAATCATTACTTTCTCCTTTGAGCATCATCAAACCATTTTTCACTGAAAAAACACAAAATACAGAAGTTATTATTGTAATTTTATTAAAAGTTGAGTCTACTTCTACTGGGGTAATGTGACAAAACAAATTAAAGTTCAACAGAAAGGAGTCAAGCCATTGTTTTACTTGGGGTCATTTCATAATTTGGGCCAAGAAAACCCCCATAATAATAATTTGTGTAAAATACATGAATATTTTGGGTATGAGGTAACAAATATTTCAAGACAAAAGAAAAATTGCGTTTACTACAATAAGCCTCAAACAATAGGACAGGACCGGTTTCTGAGGTTCATTTGTTATAAGGATTTTTTTTCAACACGTGAACAAATTTTCATAAAAAATTTATAAATATAATTTACAACTGTGATTTTTGGGCGAGGCTTGGCTGACAGTAAGTTGACCATGAGGTGCATACTTAAGACACATTTGCAAATTTTGCAACAGTTTGCAAATTTTAAGCCAAAATGTAAATAAATGATTGTGTTGTGCTTAAACTCACCAGCCAGGTACAACCTCAGGATCTTCACATTTGAATGACTCTTCATGATACACGGTTCCAGGTGGACATGACCCAAGTTGTGGTTGAACGGAGTTTCGACAAATGTAAAATTTTTGACAGTCTTCTACAGATTTCATACAAAAATGAAATGTTGTTCAGTTCAAGAATTTAAGAAATCAAAGCCGAAATGTAAATTTTGTAAAATTTCTTTAACATAAAAATACCAGGGTGAGGATAGGTTGGATGTGGGAGGGGTCGTCCATTGGGCCCTAAAACCTCATCGTCTGGACATGTGAAACCATCAGGCAGTTTTTCTGCAACAAAATTGTTCATAAAGTTTGAAAATTTTGGCAATTTCTTTTTTTACAATTTGAAGATTTTGCAAAATTAAGTTGAGGTTACCTTTTTTCCTATTCCCCTTCTCACATCCAACTCGATCTGCCTTCTCTGGCCAAGTACATGTTCCAGCATAGTCGTCATAAATGAGTCCACTTGGACAATTCATTAAATTTGCAACTCCATCAGCACAATAATAAAATGAGCTACAGACGCCTAAACAATTTTTGTAAAATTTTAAGAAATTTTAGAAACATTCGATAGCCGGACGCGAGTGATTTCAATTTGAAAAATTTGCAAAGTCTTACTTGGATCCTCATTTGAGAAGTAACCATTTTTGCGTGGACACTGTTCGGTTGCCACTGCTGGCTCTGAAATAATAATAATTATTCAAAAAATATGTTCAAAATATTTTCAAAAAAATACAATCAAAATTTGTGGGTTTTTTGCAATATTGACAACGTACGAAGCTCAGTCCTGTCTCCACAGTCTACATTGAATGGAAGGTCACACCGTTCATGGTTTGGATTTTTGATCTCAAATAGGAATCCATCTGGACAATATTTGACCTCTGGAACTTCATCTATACACTCGTAATACCTGTATTATTCCAAAAGGTCAACAAAAAATGTTGTAAAATTAGATCGAGGTCATTTCCAGAATAAACATTCGTGACAAATAATGCATTGAGACTCACTTATCACACTGTTTACTATCTGGAAAGAATCCATTTTTCTCTGGACACTGGAAACCAGATCCAAAGCCCACTGAAAAACAAATCCCAATTTCAACATCAAGGGTCAAAAAGTTCATGAATGCCGTCTTTTTGCGTAAATAACCGTACTTACCCAAGGCAAGGGATCCGAGTAGGAGTTGAAGGCCCTTCATTATCCTCTCTAAATTAGTTTAATTGTGATTGTTAAAACCAATTAATGATTAAAGTAGGCTCCGTTTGAGGAGAGACCTGATGATGAACTAAAAGCCTTCAACTCAAATGGACCCATCAGGTCTCAATCAGCCCAACAATGGAATCTCAAGAAAAAGGCTTCAACAGATGCAAGAAAATATGAGAAGATGCAAGAAAAAAGTGTGTCCTATTGGTCACAACAACAATGGGCTCCTATATTGTGATTAAGGTAAAGGTTCATAAAGAGCATTATGGTTTAGTCCTTGTCCCTTGTCAGTCTGTCTGTCCCAACTTATATCATTTGACCAAAAGTCTCTTTGTCTGTGAAGATGGGATCCATATTGATGTCAAAGACAGAACACATTTTGGTCTTGATGAAACTATAATTATTTGCCTTTTCTGAGAATGAATGATCTTTGAGGTCATGAAAGGTCAACAAGGTTTAGACATGTAATGATGTTTGAAATACACTTGTTTACATCCTTCTTTTCAAAAGTTTGATTTTAGATGTTGCATGTATGAGACTTCAAAGAAGTTAAAGATATTATTATTGTTGAAAGACGAGAGGAGACAGAAGACAATTGAATTTTTCGAGATTATAAATCTCTTAAAAGGGTGGTGGACAGTAGGACTTGCATGCGAGAACCACTTTATTTGTTTGTATTCTTTTTTCCCCATTCTTTCCTTGCATTGGATTATTATTGTCAACCCTTTTGGGCTCAAAAAGTAGGCTAAAAGAATTGGGAATTGAGACTACTACTAACTGCTGAATTAGTAGTATTGTTTTGTGTACATAATTTTTCGCCAGTGGCGGGGTCGTGGAGTATTTGTAACACCAAAAAAAAATTCAAATGTATAAGAACCTCCGTTGGTCAAACTATCATCCGTAGAATGGATCAAGTTTAAATGGCGAAATTAATTTCGGGTCAATAAACCACCATTTTCGTATGCAATTCATTTTTAGACCCACTGGAGGTACACCTTACTTCCAATGACCCTTAAAATTATGAGATGAAAATGAACATGATGCTCTAATAATTATATTAAGGTATGAATGTAAAAGTTGTCAAAATTAGAAGATGACCTTGGGGATTTTGGTGTCATCGCATTGTATTCGTATATTGAGGATGAGGAGTGACAGGGACCAAAAGCCACTCAAAGTTTGGGGTAACTCAAGTCTACAAATAGAACAAATCTTTTGACCATGAGAATAATGTCAACTTTCATTGGGTTATTATTATTATTGGGTCAAATTCTATGTACTCTTTACATTGAAAGCATATCCGGTTGATTTTTAGAAAGTTTTACAAATCTCTTCTCATTCAAAAATAGACACGGTGACCTCTGATTGAGAAGGGTCATTTGAATAAAATGTATAGAAAATGGAATGAGGCCTTAATTTAAAGCTCCTATCCTATCCTCATATACAGTATTACAAAAAAACTGTGGTCATAATATTAAAATATATTTTATTTTACATTTACTTCATTTAATTTGATTATCTT
>JAQIYE010000024.1:0-22634 GCA_034699765.1 Xenyllodes armatus
CCTATGCCGAGTATATGGCGATGATGATGATTATTCAGCGAAGTTTCGCAATAAAACGCGAACCGTAAATGCTGGAACTCAAACTTCCTAGTCCTAGTACGAATGTATCCTGAAAGTTTCAGTTCGAAAATCGAAAGCGTTAAAAAGTTATCGTGCTTTGTGACAGACAGACAGACGGACAGACAGACAGACAGAAAATACGAATGCATAATGGTCAATGCTTCGCAGACCATAATAAACCGACGTAAACCGGATATAACAATGTAGCGGAATACGAGCGCGTTTGATAAAATATAGTCACAGCGGTTAGACAGCATTAAACAGCGGTTGGACAGTATTAAACAGTGGTTAAACAGAATTAAACAGTGGTTAAACAGCCTTAAACAGCGGTTAAACAGCATTAAACAGCGATTTCAGGGGTTAAAATGCGGTTTAAATGGCGTGGCGTATCATCAAAATGCTGACCTTTTGACCTCTAGTGGTCAAACGGTTGACCTTTGGTCAAGGTCGCCATGCCATATTATGATGTCCTTTCCAACTCCCGTCGACTGACACCAATATCAACATGGGTCATCAGGGGTACCCCGGGGGGTTACCATTGCAGCCCTAGGTCAAAGGTCACGTATACCAAATTTCAGCTTTCTATCGCACTTCGTTCGCGAGTTATCGTGCGCACAGACACACAGACAGACATCTAATGCTTTTGGTTTGGTCTCAACCCCAAATCCCGTTTCATCTCTATTTATTGTCTTCACTATTAAAGTTTCCAACAAAAAATTTTAATTGATGAACTATGACGCAGATGACGTAGTTTACTGGAAGTTTACGACTCCCCTAATGAAAGTACCCAAGAACAAAAAATGATTTTAGTTGTCCATGCTGCTATATGCTACTGAGGATCCGGGAATGAGTAAACGATCAATCATGAATCCTGAGACTAATTAATTAATTGAAATCAATGGATAGAAAAGATAAATGCTAAATCCCTCTCTGTGGAATCAATTAGTTCATGATCTCAAATTTTTAAGCTTGTAAATTGTCACTACTGTTGGTTCTGGCATTAGTCATCATCATCATCACAGCTCTAACGTAAATTAATAAATTATTTCTATGAAGGATCCGTATTGGTTTTTGTTATTGTTGTTGTTATTGTGAAATTGTGATCCTTCTGTTGTATGTAGTACCTGTCCATCAAGGAGTAAAAATGATCCCGTAATTAAAGTTTTCGACGAAATACCTAAATATTTCTAATAATAGACTTGTTGTTTCTTCTATGGAAAAATGAAACCATAATTAACGTCTGTAGGAATATGAGGAAGACGATCATTCAAAATAATTAGGGGAAAGTGAGATATTGGCCTACTACCTAAACACAACATCATCAATACAAATTTGCAAATTAACTCATTCATTTCAAAAAAAATTGCGTGCATCCCAAATGACTTTAAAAATGCAAGAAAAAATACTTTCATTACTATGATGAGCATTTGTCTTTGAGAATGAATGAATGAAGTTTGTAGGACACAATGAAAGCGTGAGCGTCCATGCAATATGACAAGACACACGACACGAATAATGGGAAATACGAAAGGAATGACGTAATAAGTGTCTGTTCCCTGTCTAGAAGAAGGTAATCGCAAAAAATAAGGACATTCGATAGAATATGTATGACTCTCCAACTTTTATTAATTAATCGAAAAAAGCAGTATAAATTCCCAGAGCTCTGGATTCCAAAGAAGTTTAAGAGTGAGGTCATTCATAAGCATTGTATGATGATGGTTATTGTTACTGGCTCGCTTATAGCTTTCCATGGATAATTTGATTATACATACATGGGTAGACAATAAGCAATAGTTATTTCTATGACCATATCATCATTTAAATTTATAAATGCAAGTCAAGTCAAGGTTCTTGATGTACATACAGGTGATCTTTTAAATCTTCGTCTACTAATCCCATTTCCTTTTCCTTGAAGAAATTAAAATTCTGAGAATGGAATCATATGAAGATGAGATGCTAAATAATGCTCCTTGGAAACTATTTTTTTTGCTATTTTTAATTGAGGAGATGCAAAAAAATTTCTTTTGACAAATGAATGAATGAAGGAATAAGGAGCATAACGAATTACAGATATTAGGATTTAACTTACAAAGGAAAAAGTCAACGACCAATGAAGATCTCAGCGTCATGTGTGAATAGCAAGGAATCTTCAAGGTCAAGTCAGGTTGAACATTCCGGCTTGAAGTAAATGGATGAAATCAATAAACGCAGTTAAAGTTTTATAGGTCAAGTCAAACATTGTAAGTATTCATTTCCAAAAGACCAAATTATGTAATATTTACAAATATTGAGTAAAAAATATTGTATATCTAAAGCCTTTGGGATTTTAAGTTGAAGTAGGCTGCAACATGACACCTACTTTCAATAATTATTACTCGAACTCATTTTAAACGTTAAATGACGTTTAGGAATCAGTTGAATTCTACCGGAACTGGAAATTTCAAGCTGACCTTTGTCGGGAGTTTCCAAACAAATAAACCACTTGACAAAAAAAAGCGTACTATGTAATAAAACATCTGAATCTGAAACCCCAACTTTTGCTGTCGAGTTTGTTGCTGCAATGAGTACACTTAATTTGACAAGATCACAATAATCATTTGTCATATGACTCAACTGGATGACATAATTGGAATTATTATGAATTAAAAAGGAAAGCTAAGCCTGATGGTCCAGGATGCCCAAAATATGCATGTCTGAACTACTGTCAATCATAGGAGAAAAGAACCTTGATCAATTGACCTCTTGAGCTGAGACAGGAAGTAAATAAAGGTCAGCTTTTTGCAGATTTAATGTTACGAAATATCAATCCAATGATCAACTAATCGATTGGGCAGGTCGATCAACTAGATAATAAAAATTCAGGAAATACTCAACTAAAAATGTACATCGAATACCTACTGAGGGCAATGATTGTACTTACACATGGTCCTCCCCCACGCTCCTATAGATATTTTTTGTAAATTATTATGCAATTTTTTCCACGTTTGTCCAAGTCTCGTAAGCATAAAAATCCTTTCATTCAAAGTTTACTTTTTTGATCAGTTAAAAATTACTGTAAAAAAAAACTACAAACTAAATCAAGACCTTTTATTCTTTGTATGTAAACATTTGATTCTCCAGTAAACAAGTCCTCCTTCTCTTCTCTTTTGATTATCAAAAATCAAAATTAAGTAAGGAGAGACGAATCTAAAATTAGACACAATTTTTTTAATTTAATGAAACCACTGAATTGATTCAATCCAGGAAATTATCAAAGGATTTAGGTATATATTTTAAGGGTGTCTGTGATCTATTTTTAATCCTACAATCTCAAATAAGAAGCAAAAGGATAAATAATATGTATAAAGACCTTTGCAAATAAAAAAAATTTCAAAAGTTTTGAAGCCGTTTAAATCTCATTTAATTGAGTCAATACTTGTGATTATCCTATAGAGTCAGAGCTGTCTTATTTATTATGTGTTGCATGTCAACACTCTATAAGATCGCAGGTGCCCGGTCTGTCCGTCCGTCGGTCTGTCTGTCCGTCTGTCTGGTCGATAACAAAAACGTTTTGACCTAGAGACTTCAGATTTTCAGGATAGTCCTTTGAGGTGATAAGTGAGGTCAAGTTCAAAGATGGGCTTTCCAGGTGACCTTTGACCTGGGGCTGCAATGGTAACCCCCGGGGGTACCCCTGATGACCCATGTCAATATTGGTGCCAATCGACGGGGTTTGGAGTGGGGATCATAATATGACATGGCACCCCTTACCAAAGGTAAACCGTTTGACCTCCAGAGGTCACGGGAGGTCAAAAAATGGAAAATTCAAATATGGTGTCTTTCGAATCGTATGAATGATGGGATCACGGGACGACCGGAGGTGACACCAGGACGACCGGAAGTGACCTCAGGACGACCGGAAGTGACCTCAGAAACCCTTACATGTTCACATTTTTAAAATTTCCCTTAATGCAACACATATTTAAAGCCGTCCTTACGAGTGTTTATTTATTATTGGGATCCAGTAAGTCGAGTCGAGCTGAACTGATAATGATAGCATAGCATATATATGCTAGAGAACGATCAAAGGAAGTCATATGAGAGACATATTGTAGACGCCAAAATCCGGGACAATGTTCACATAAATTAAATTTTTGGATCTTCCTTGAAACATATTTAAAACTTTACAAGTGGCAATATTGGCAACAGAAACAGAAACACCAGGAATTTTAGCTATACTATTTTTACGATAGGCCTCAGGCTGTTGAGGTGGAGGGTGGCAATATATAATACAGCGACTCAAATTTTAAATTGCAGATGCTCAAAATGTCATCCAATCAAAAAAGTTATCGAACGATCCTCCAGGACGAAAGCCAAAATCCTCAAATTTTGTGCAAACATGACATTAAAACAGATTTAAGATGATGGGTGATCGTAAGTTTTAAGTGGAAAATGTAGGTAATTGTTTTTTTTTGTAGCATGTTACAAAAACAGTTTACAGTTGACAATAATTTAACAAAACAAATAAATATCTTTTTTTAAATTAGTGGAAATACTATAATAGGGTGGAAGGATTTTATAGATTTTTGAAGTTGAATCTACTCTTCGGAATTGGAATCCAACGTTCTAAATTTGTATTTATTCTACGTGAAACATTGTATTTAATTGTGATTAAAAGTTAAAATGTACAGTTTCGTATCAGTCTATATTTATGTAGGGAATTTTTCATGGTCTAGTTACTTTGTAAGCAAAAATTGCACAGCAGGAGTATCTTGAAATGATACATAATTTATCAATATGTTTTTTTTCATTTGGTGTTATCCCATACAATTTTCCTTTGGACTTTGATTTTGGGTCTCATCTTCATCATCATCCATAACCCAATTATGTAATTATATTTTAAAGATTCTGATTTTATTCAATGTGCCCATGAATGTTGGAGGTTCGACTCCTTCAACGGAGTCGCTGAAAAAGATTCGTACAAATACATAAATATTCAAAGTCCAATTCAAACCGAAGCCATATGAAAAGAAAAACAAAGAAATCCAACGGTTTAAAAATTTTTGTAAATTGTGGACCGTTTATCTATGCTAAATCATAGTTGCGCCTCCTTTATAATTAGTTGTTTGCAGAAATACTTGAACTGACCTCCACCAACGACGACTCCGGCACTCATACTGGTAGCGTGAAGCTTCAATGTCTGTGTAAAGAACTTTTTTGCCTAAAAATTGGCACAAAAAATACTTTACCTTAACTTGACCCTTGATTTGCCATTGCAATTAAATTCATTTAGATAATTTTTTTTTGCATGAGATGACTCATATGGCAAAGCACTTCAAGTTCAAGTTGAGGTTCTTCTGGAGTGAGCATTTTAATAAGGAGGATCAAAGCAAGTCATGTCATGAGCTCAAGCAGAGGACATTTAAAAGAAAAAGAAGTTTTTCCTGGATTTTTTTTTGTTTAGTGTTTAACATGGGTCCAAGTCGGATGTCCGGCCTGCTAGATGACGATGTTGATGTTCATAATAGACAATAGAGGATACAAACGCAAAAAAAACAATTACATGGATCATTTCTATGGGGTTTTCCATCTTTAGCACTTTGCCAAAAACTACGGATTTTCCTCATTTCTAAATGTATTACCCTTTTATTTTTCTTTAAAAAACGGACACAGGTCTTAAACTCATCGTAATTCCAAAAAATGGGGGCTCGTGTGACCTTGACTTGGAGAAACAAAGTTTAAAAGGATGATTTCAATTTAAGTGAACTTGACCTTATCAGAATCACTTGATGTAACGTGGACGAAAGGTTTTTGATTGTTAAAGAATGCGGGTTGAGAGTGTTGAGTCTGACCGACCTTTTCAAAAAAAAATTTAAAGTATGGTCCTTGACCAAACAAGTTGTTTTTTAACTCCTCGACATTTTTTCACCTTTACTCATCATCATCAAAATCATCTTCTTACAGGAAGGAATTTCGGAGGATAAACCATTAATTATAATCCAAATGTTATTTTATTATCAGAGGAAATTGTTGTTTTGATTAATTTTTTTTGAATTGGATCCTCCTCTTCTTATCCTCACCTCAGGCGAGTTCAAGTATGTACTTTGCAAAAAATTCCGGTAATACTACTGACTGATAATCATTATAAAGCTAATAAATAACTTCCTACTACTGTATATGAGACCAACAACAATGAAACATATAATCCCAGAAACTTGGTTCTTCTGGTTAGAGATTTTTGCAAATTTTAAGACCAGACAGACTAACCAGACACGATACAATTTAAAAAACGTGTCACCTTTGGTGGCAAATTGCAGACAGATCAACCCAGCATTTTTGCTGGCCTTTGGACTACCATAAACTGACGTTTCGTTGACTTTTGGACCGCCCCAAGCTGACATTCTATTGGTCTTTAGACGACCATAAACGGACGTTCTTAAAACTTGTCCAAATATCCTTAAACATGTCTAAATGATTCCCATCTTAACTAAGTTATCTTACAAATGCTCATAAACACGCCTAACCGCCCAACTAAACTAACTTTTCAGAATTGCCCAAATATCTACTTAGCCGCTTCACAAATGAAATCTGATATTCGACTTGCTTCCACATGAAGCAAAATGCGCTATCCAAACAATGGCAAATGGTCATATTTTTACTTTGAAGCGGACACAGACAGACAGACAGACAGACAGACAGACAAACCCTTCCCATAAGACCATCTGTCGATCGGTCTAAAAGCTTATTCCAATCCAACATCCAACCCTCTTATTACTTGAGAATTTATTATATGTGCAACAGGTTGATCTGATTGAATGCAACAAGTTGATCCTCCTCCTGAAACCGGAAGTGACAAAATCTCATGAGATTTTTCAAGTTTTTAACAAATCAATTTTGAGATCATCCAAATTTCATCAAAAAAAAATTCAATCAAATAAAATTTCGTCACCTTATTATACATAATTGCATTTGGCTAAAAAGATGCATTTTTCACAGAATGTACAGATTGACTTTCATCTCAAATCATCATCCAAATTTCTACGGCATTTCCCTATAACAAAAGCAAGAGGATCTCATATTCAGAGAAGACCAACTCAAAACTCTCAAAAATTTTCATCCCATCGCATCATCTCGTCTAAACTCAAGTTAAAATGATGATGAGACCATTCCACTCCATTTCAATTCTACAGAGAATCTCACCAAGAACACAAGTGAAGTGAGTCGAGTCCAGTTTTTAAAGTTTGAGAATTTTTTCAGTATATGAACCCGGCCTTTTCCCCATCTAACTGACAGTCGGGCTTTGAAATCAGACGTGTCAAGTTATTGTATTTTAGTAGTTGGATCTCTTGATCAAGAAGATCAAGCCATAATAATAACCCAAGCTTACAACAATTTAGTTTAAAATCAAACAATTTCAAAACTTTCAAAAAAAGGAACAGAGTGGAAATTAAAGACCATCCAAAACGGCTCAAGCCCGATAATTTTCTTTGTTGTTGAACATTCTAGAAAGACAAAGGATTTTAAAAGACGCGTTTTTGGGGAAAAGTGAGACATTTCTAGCATTTTGTTGTTTTTGAACAAAGCCAATCGAATCTTTGGAAAAATACAAGTTTTTGATTGATACTTTTCGATTGATAGATCGAATGGTACTTGACTTGAGATAAAACGTTTTATTATTTAAGTGGTTAGACATAACAATTATTAGTGATTGTGAGTTCATAAGTAGTAGCATGTGACCAGGAGGGCTGTACATGAAGGATTTTGTATGACGAATTCCTTGTTATTTTTTATAGTACGACTTGACCTCACCCTAGAGAACTAGGTCAAAAGACCAGGTCAAACATAAAAAACTCTAAAACCTTAAACATTTTACTCTTCAAATCCCATCTACTAACCATCTTACAACCAAGTATCAAAAAGAAAGATGTCAGGAACGTGGAGAACAAAGAGAGGGAGGAGTTCATGGACGCAACTCCTCATCCTCCTCACCCCACTCCTCACATGGACCATCATCCTTCTGACCATCTTGACCTCATGTCCTGGGACTCATGGTCGACCATCCTCAGACTCTGATGAGGTTGAACGAGGTGGTGGACTTGATATGATTAATGATGACGATGAATTGGATCGAGCATTCCATCTAGCTAATCTTCGAACAGCCATTTTAGCAGAACTTGGCGTGGGCCTTGAAGGGGACCAAGAAGAAGATGACGACGACGACTCATCATCAGATCTCAGCTTGACAAATTCCACAATTGTTGTAAGTTTTGATGTATTTTTATTTCGCCAATTTATTTATGCATTTACTTAGGTCTATCCATCAATGATTTTCATTACATGACATGGAGCCGAAGAAGTTCCTTTATCTCTTCACAAAAACTTACATTTAGCTAAAAGTTTAATTGGGATTCATGATTCTAAGGACTTTGTCTCAAGGAACCACCACCACCATGATTTTAACGAAAAGTGATAAACTATAGGTTTGATCTCATTCATTCATTCATTTCCATCATCATCTCTGTCTGATTGATCATTCATGATTTATTTACTGGATTCACTGGCTACTAAAACCAAAACTGACTGACTCGTTGGCTACTAAAACCAAAACTGGCTACTACTAACTATTACTAATGGATGTGGATATTCCTTTTATAGGAATTGTCGCCAGGTCTCTTCAAAAAACAAGATTTGTCTTACAAATTATTATTATTTTGGAGTAGTTAAAAAGAATTCTATACATATAATGAGAATGCATGTGTCGGGTAGGAGTGTCGGGAGACTACATATAGTGCTAGTGGATCCACGTCGTCCACTCCAGCCAGTCCAGTTCACTGATTGATGATGAATTTATCACATAAGCACATTAAAAAGCACTGAAAATTTTGTGTTTATTCCAGGGATTTGAATAAGCCTTTTATTTTTCTTTGACCTTCCATGGCCATGGTTCAGTTGATTTAGACACTTTGTTTGGTGTCTGTGTTAAAAACTTGAAAAATACAGAGATAGGACATATGGGGTTAGAAAAGCTTTTAATAATTGACCTTTAAGGATCATAAGTCCATTTGTCTTTTCATAACAAATGTAGGAGTAAAGTTGGACAAGAAAGAACAATTTTTGTATTTAGGGTTCAATTAGGAAACAGATCACAAAGTTGAGCTTGGGAACAAACCTGGGAATGAAATTTTTGCAAATCGTACAATCCGCACACAAAGATTCGTTCGAAGAAATGATAAGTCATATCATAAACTGAACATAATTTAATCAATTTAATTCGTTAATTTAAAAATCAAAATGTAATTCCTTGTGGTTTTCTGAAAACTTATTTTTCAAAGATCATCAAAAGAATATACCATTGACCTATAACATGATCTGATACTAATATTGTAAAATTATATGGTCAGCTTAGAATAGAAGTTGGTTAGATTGAAAATAGTCGAGCAAACAAACATAATTTCATTCCTATAATGGGGCACTCGCATTTGGTTTCTTCTCCAAAACGTTTACCACAAAACAAATAATAGACATCATGGTACAATGGTTTTTAGTAACTTACTGGTAACAATAAAAACTTCTTACTTTTGTCTCTTTCTAAACTTGGATTTAGAAAAAATGAATGAATAAACCATGGTTGAGCATGACTGATTTTTATGCCGTGGTTTATAAGGTCGAGGTCGAGAATTGAGTCCTTATTTGTTCTTCAGGGTCATAATCATATTACAATTCATAAGAGACGAGAGTCCCTCGGTCTCTCCACAATCATTTGTTTTCAAAGTGGACTTAAGTTCTCACTTTTTCAAATTATGACATTAGAAACTCACTTGTCTCAGAACAATCTTCATATTTTGATGTCTTTGTCTACCCGTTAAAAAATATTTTATTATTAAAAGAGTCTTTTTGTTCCATAAAAATCATATTATATCATCATTTTTTGAATATTATTAAAGCAAAAAACGGGCCCTAAACACGAGAATCTCCAGCAACATCGACCCTTTTTTCTCATCTCAAGCTCAAGAATTTTGTGTTTTATGTCCTCGTGTCAATAAATAAAAATTTATTAGGATTTGACACTTTTTTTTGACACGCTCACTCTCAGCTAAAGACAAAATCAAGGGAGATGAAGGGAGAAAGATAAGTTTTTAAGAAGGAAAAAAACAACAAATCCTTTTGATTCCAGTAACAAAAATTATGCTCCTCGGTCCAAAAAGTGCTTAAAACAAAGAAAAATACAATATTGACATGACGGGAGATTTCTTAATTTTTTGGTCAACTTTCCCACGCACCCTTGGTGGCATCCTCAAAAAAAATCAATGTACAAAATCCGGTCGGCTAAAAATTTTAAAAACTGATCACGGCTTGAAATGGACCCTGAAAGAAATGACTGGAAATCTCTCTGTGGTTTTTAAGTTACTGGATTTTATATAATTTAATTGCATTATGTTTCGGTCACCAGGTCACCTGAAGATGCTTATTGTATTGCTTTGATGGACTATGTGAAAAAATGACGGGATGAGCTCATCCTCAACACGTTGAATTTGCAGCGATAAATTTTGCCCGAGTGAGTTGGATGAGGATCAAAGCGTGGGATGAACTTAATTGATTGATTCATTGCATTGGATTTTGTTTAAAAAAATCGATTTTGAGATTTTTGAGTTTTTATAAAAACCAGGAAATGCCATTTACTAGTACTATATGTAACTATATTTAACGATTTTGATTTGGCACCAGTACTATATGTGAAATCCCAAGGCAAAGGCAGAAAAGTGAAAACCCATCTGAAATCTGAGCAATTTAAAAAAAGTATTACATTTTGATGGGGGACAGCATACTTGGAGGAAAAACGCTCCAATAAATAATTACAATTATATTTGCAAAAGGACGGTAAGTGGTTTTTTTGAGCATGAGGATGAAAATTAGGTCATGACATGACTACACTATTTTATAGATCCACTATTATTATACCTCTCCTCGACCCTCTTGACACAAATAACCAATAAGTTCTCAAATAAAAAATGATGCCATTCCCCAAAGATTCATTGCTCGTGTAGTTTATCTCACATCAACAGATACTACCACAATGCAGGAAGAACCATGTTATAAAGGTGGATTTTTTGTTGGGGAAAAATCTTTATTTGGAAAAACGGGGCTATAGTCATTTATTTATCGACAAATCTGAGGTCAGAGGCACTATTATTGTGAATATTTACCCGGGGATTAATTATTACAGAGTACTAAAATATCCGCGTTTTTTTCTGGCTAGAATCCTATCCAAAGACAAAGATCTCACGCTAGACCTCCACCTTGCACCTTGGTTATTTCACGGTTTGAAACCCGAAATGGTGAAATGATTGCTAAATACATGTTTGTTCAATCAATTCATTTTGACGTTTCTTTGTCTTTTGAATCGTGTGGCAAATTAATTTATTAACAAAGATTTGCTAAGGGATTATTTGTTTTATGAATGGGGCTCAAATTTCTTAATTCTTGATCTGAACCCGACGATCATAATTAACAGGGTTGAATAGGCACAGAGATTGATCAGAATGTGTAAACAGATGGATGAACATGGAATGGGGAAGTGAAAGTTTATAATTTGATTGAAAATGTTTAATTTTTGGTGGTCCTCCATCCATGTCACTTTGATTACATCTTATATGATGCTCCAAGCCAAAAAACTACAATAATTTACGATGATCCAATGTCAAAATTGCAAATGTGGTCTCTTTTTATTTTCCCTCGATTTGCAAAAACAAATATTTCAAAATTGTTGTCCTTTGAAATTGTTATGAAGGTAATAACTACCCCTATGCCCAAATGGTATTTTAATTGAAATGGAAGATTTTCCATTTTATTTGAATATTACTATTAGTAATAATTTTCATTCAAAGCTGATGGTTACTCAACTGTTCACCTGAATCGATTTGGGCTAATAATTGTGTAGTTTTGGTTTGTTTGTATTATATAATCCAGTTCATCCGGTTTGTGGAATTTTTTGTAGGTAGAAATCATTCCAATAAACTTTATAATGCTAGTGAATCTAGAGCCGCTGGGTGTGAACAATGAACTCGTTCAATTGTTTTTTTTTCTCTCTCTTCCTTGTTCAGTCTGGTGTTAAATTAATTAAATTTCGGGAAAAAACGTTTCAATTCATTTATGTGAAAATGTAAAAACAAAAAAATACCCGGACATTGAATGAAAGACTTTTTGGGAATCCTGGCATTTTTTCCTGAACTACTTAAAAATTAATGAGCTAATATATATGAACTGAATATGACCTAATAAAATATAATATGGCATCATTTTATTAGTTATTAGTTCCTATATGAAGAGGTGTTTAAAAAAATTGCAATTAGTAGATTTAAAAGACCTGACCCATAACCTTTGACATTTTGATCCATAGGCATTGTAAATATATATATGGATAACACGGCACGTTTTTTGTTTGTGGTGAATCAAAAAATGTTCTGCTTTGATCCTATAGCATGGATGAGTGTGGAACAGGGTCAATTGAGATAAACAACTTAATTTATAATGCATTCTTCCACCTGGATTGGTGATAAAGTGATCATTACAGTTGAAGGTCCAATAATTTAGTCATGGAGATGAGAGGAGGAGGTCATGGTAATAATTTTTATTGAGGTCTCACGATATTCGCACGTTTCAGTTTCAGGTGAAATTGTATGTTCCAGGCAATTGAATCAATAATTATAGTTTTTTTTAAGTCAACAAGATGGGGGATTTTTTTTGTGAGTCCTATTTTCAAAAATGATATTTAATATACCGGACTTCTGAATACTGGATAAACTGGAGTTTCCTCTTTGTTGTGGAAGTTCGAGGTCAAACATGTTGTTGGTCTTTTAGAGTATAACACAACAACAGGATATGTCTAATCTGATGGACTAAAATAAAAAGTAGTCCAGTCAAGTCTGGTCCAGTCTACCTCCTCCTCAGCAGCAACCTCAACAAAACACTTGAAAAAGAAAACTTGTCAATAATGTAGTTAGTTTGTTGGACATGATTAAACTTGGTCTCATCATTCAGCTGGTTTGAATGCATGATCAATTATTCAAAATCTCATTATATTTTGCAAATATACATATTTGAGAACATAAAGGTGAAGATCGAGAAGATCAACTTGATTTTACAGTCTGTTCAATTAACAAGATCACAGATCAGCAGAGCATTGTCCATTTTGTTGGTTGGAATTTTTTGGGAAATCCCACTTGAGGAGACTTCATCATCAACTTCCTTGATCCTGTTCCGGCCAGGATCAGACGAGGAAAAAAAATTGTTTTTTTTGTGGTATTTTTGTTGTCATTTTTTCCCCTATATTAAATGTGAGACCGGTTAAGGAAATGAAAATGTAGATGGTTCAGTTCTGGTTGAGGATAATAATATGTTAATAAAATAATAATAATGGATAAAGGATCCATCAATTGTGATTTTATGGAAACGGAACAAAATAACAAATGCATATGGAATCAGGATCAAGTGGGTGAATGAATATGTTTCTAATTTCAATCAGCTCTATTTTGTCAACAAATACAGAGGTAAGGTTAACAATGAGGGATCAGTAAAAGAAAAGACGCATCTTCCATTTAAATTTAAAAAAGTTGAAAATACAAATGAGTTGTTCAATTAAAAAGAGGACAAACTCCTCATGTCCTTTTGTCCCCTTCCTCCTCCGCCCTTTCCCCAACAATTGAATCAAAACACGAATTGAATTGAATCAAGTACATATTTTACTGTACAAGACTTACAACACAACAAGGGTTCTTTTAAATGATCTGGTTTTGTTATTTTTCCCTTGTTCTTTTGACTATAAACTTGTATATTTTTTAAACACAGGGCCGACTTATCGATCAGCAGCCAATTTTAGAATTTTCAGATAAACTCATAAAACATATAAGTTTTGAATTTAGAAAATTAACCGTAAAGATTCGTCCGGAAGAAAACATTACATGAACTTGATTAATTCAACTGGCATTTTTGGATGAAATAACTTTTCAATTTTGACGACCCTGTTTCTCTCTTTCATTCAAATCTCAACGTAAGATCTGACTTTATTCTCATTTTCATTAATGAAACCGTTTGTTTCAAACTACAAGGAGAATCGTCATCTGGATTCGAATGAATTGTTCATCTTGAATGATCGGACAGAGAATGAATGTATAGAAAAACTTTTGTAATGTAATGGTACCTCCTCATGCAAACCAATAAACTACTTTGTCCTTTGAGACAAAAGATACAGAGAGATGGAATATAATTTAATTGTTTTAAAGTCTTTTGAGAATTTTGAACCGGACTAGATTTTTGGGTTTAATAAGAAATCATTCAGAAGGATGAGGATGGTGACCCCTGCTTACTGCTCGTGTAACAGACACTCGAACTATAAAACCAAAGGGGGTTCAACTTTCATTATTAATGATTTTTTTTGAGTGAAAGGACACCATTATGGAATTCACTTGTCCGTCGTCCATCCGTTGTTTTGAGGGCTATCGTATAAGGTTACATACATTCAAACCTATGGATGGTCCCTGTAGGTCATGTCATGACAAAGATATGTTATATTCATGATATTCTTTTCGGTCTCAAGGGTTACAGTATTTTTGTATCAAGGCCACACGTTGACAAATTGGCTTAAAAAACTCACTCAGATTAAGACCATTTTACGTTGCGAAATAATAACAGGGTTTTTTCTTCAAATTTACCATCAAGGCTTTAAAGTACCCACAATAAGGAAATGAAATGGAGTAATTTCTAAACGGGT
Organism: Xenyllodes armatus; assembly: GCA_034699765.1. Classification (NCBI taxonomy): domain Eukaryota; kingdom Metazoa; phylum Arthropoda; class Collembola; order Poduromorpha; family Odontellidae; genus Xenyllodes; species Xenyllodes armatus. Next base: position 14,807 of record JAQIYE010000024.1, read on the forward strand.
ATTTGTTGGTGTTGAACACCTTTTGTGTAGCAGTCATCCAGATCATTGATCCTCTCAATAAATTTTTACAAGACTACATTGTTCTCACATTTTATTTTTATTATTTTAACTACCCGAAATGTGTTGATTATCTGTGGGGATACAAACTGGCTCTCGAATCATTTCATCATTTCAAGATCATTTCTCTCGTTCATGCATTACATATTTTATCTTTGACTTTGTTTTGGCCGTTCAGGATTTGCAAATTATAAATACCCGTAATGTAAGTACATCAGAAGAGTAAATAACAACCGTTGAAACTTAATTAATAACAACTTTACTCTTAAAAGAACAACAAAAACATGATCATGAGTGCATATTTACCTACATACATTTTAGTAATGGATGACGCTAAGGGAAACTGTATTAATTTTTAGAGTTGAAGAATTTGGGATTCCCCTAAAACCCGGAACAAGCAAAATGGGCCTAATATGATGGGAAAGTGTGTATCTTCTTGTCTTATTGTTAGAATTTTTTACTTCTGGTCTTCTCTGTTCAGAAACCACTTAAATTTAATGAAAAGAACAAACTTAATTGTATGATGAAAAGAAGTGTAGTTCATTCTTTACAGCATCGAAGTTCATTTAATTATATTTCTGTACAAACTCAAAATAATGGCCCATTTTGGATCATAAAATTTTTTTAAGCTCATATGCACTTTTTGCATCTGCATGCATCGTATGCAAACAATAAGCAAACTCATATTTTTTTTCTAAATAGTCAACTGAAAATTATTAGCAAACCATTCATTTCTTATCCTTGAAATTTTAAAACAAACGAGATCAAATCTTACAAACTAATCCCATTCCAACCCTAACACGTTCTCATTAAATGATTGTTATTATGCATTAAAAAATGGGACAGAATGACAATTTATTTGCAAATTTTATTCTGTCGCGAGCAATTTTTTGTACGTGTCTTTGTCTCCTTGCATTGGACAGATTGGACTTATGGACTTTGTCCTTCCTGACTGAGGAGGAGAAGAGGACATTTTTGCAAAGTTTTATAAAAGATTTGTCGGTTTACTAACTTTTGTGTTAGTCAAATCCTTCTTTTAAAATATGCTGAAGATGAGAACTACTATTTCAGCCTCAGACAAGTGTCGCCACGACCCCCAGAGAGACCATCTCATCGTTTTTCGAAAAAAAATTAATTAAAATTCAAGTCCCAAACTATTTAGAATTTAAAACAATAATGTAAAGCTAGGTTAAGGAGAAATGAATCTATTTCGTTGTAGATTTGAAAATGACGACCGTCATCATCAACATTAAAAATTTGCAGTATACAAATTGAAATAAAGTTGAGCTGATGAGTCAATTCAGTACTTTATCAAGATCTCAAATGGAAATAAGAAACAAAATGGCAATGAATGATGAGTCAGATCAGGAAAAATGAGACCTGCCTCAAAATTGCGAACTTTACAGTTCTAACTGACAATTATGAAATTCTAGTTCCGGTCCCTCCCTAAATACTAATATGATTCAATTTTAATTTTAAAGTGGTTTGAGTGACTAAAAGGTAACGCTTAATAACACCATTATAGGAAAAGTAGAAATCCATTCGTGTCAGACAAAATAGAAGAAGAAACTAGTTCAAATGACTCATCTTTTGATGATCCCAAACCCTTTTAACCTGAATTCATTAAAAGTTAATATTTGTAGTAATAATTGGTCCACTTTAAAACTAAAGATATGAGAAAGTATTATGAGTAGCATCCTTATGCTTGGGAATCCCAATAGTAAACCTATGCCAAAAAATATTTTTTTTTCTTCTCATATGGAGAACAGCGTGCTTTTGCATGTGTCCTGTCGTGTGGGCACCATTACAAAAATTCTCACAATCAGGAATAGGTAATTGAAATCCTTAAAGAAATGTTTCATTGCAAATGAGACTTTGCCCGTCAATATTTTCAAGTAAGGTCATTCTGGAGGTCATTCTGGGACCACGAGTGAATGAATAAATCAATCTTTTGATTTTGATGATTGCATCGTGTCTAAAATTATCTTATTAAAATGTGTTTGGTCGCGAGACTAGTTTGGCACGTTAGTGACAAGAGGGCGATGACAGGAACAAGAGTTTGTATAAGCAAGAGTTGGTTGATCTTATGTCATCACATTTGGTTTCTTTTGGCATTAACAATGAAAAATTTTTACATTAGAATTCACAAATATGAGATTTTTCGAATGAATGTGCAAAGCTTGTTTAAAACAAAGAAAAATTGTGATTGAAACAATTATTTGCGGATTTGTACGGTCTATTTATTTTGAGTAATCTTTTTTTCGTACAAAAACAAAGATTTTGATGTAGAAATGTCCAAGGTGGAATCATGAAGAAAATTACTGTGATTGGAAATGTTTATGAAGCAAGGCAGCCGACAAAATCTTCAAGTGCATATTAAACATTAAATGTTTAAACGTCTTTAAAAATACTAAATCAATAAAATGTCTTTTTTGCTTTTTATATTGACAGGATGAAGGGGAACTTGATGGAATAAGTCAAAAGGAATACATCCGAGTCTACAATGAATACATTTCAAGGGTGAAGGCTAGAAAAGCTGCTGCAAAAGCTGAGTTTACAAGGAACCCAAAGGAAAGACGTCGAACTGCCCAAACAATTATTGAAGAGTATGAAGATGTTCCTCAGGATAATGATGAAGGTACAAAATTATTTAGCATCTCACCATATTTGCACGAACCCCAAATAGCGTCTAGAGCGTTGGAAACAATTTAAAAATGTCATTTTTAGGACAGCTTCATTTGACAGATTAGTTTTTTTTGCAAACTGTCTGTATAGAGAACCAACTGTATTGGGGGAATTCCCATATCTTAAAATACATGTGGATTCTTAACTATACCCGATCCATAAAATTGTTGCAATTTTTAAGGGTGGCAAAACTGGCAACTTGAGTTATTCTAATTTCTGAAAAATTACAATAAGGGGAGATTCGGTCGAATGAACACAGGGTTAAGGGCCCCTGAAAGAATAACAATTAATAGATGACAGCTCCCATATTTACATATTCATACATACAAAATAGTCCCGAAGAGACAGTGGCGTCCAAATGGTTCCCAGGCCCTAAAATTTTGAAAATATGTAAACGAGACACTTGAAATTGATTTTAAAAGGAAATTAACTACTAGCCATTAGGAAAATTTCAATAATGTCAAGTTTACTTGACCTCTGACTCTGCCCTTGGAGGAATTATGTCACTTTAGAGACCTCCTGAACAAATTGAGGACAATTCCCTATCCTGCATAACCGTTCTTTTAGTCTAGACGGCCATTGTTATACGAACCTTCATTGTCTATGATATAAAATTAATAATACTTCCAAAATTGTAATTAATATTCAAATCCCTGACTCTTGGGTACATATTTTTTTAGTACACAGGGGCATTATAAAGTCTTGGAAATAAATGAATCTGCAGAAATTATTCCAAAGCCCGAAACGGAAAACAACCATCTTTATCTTTGTCCTTATCTTAACCCTTTTGCGTAATAATCTTAACACATTCCCTTAAAATATATTGAACGCTCATCAGGAAGGAAAACGTGAGAATGCCCAAAATTTAAATGCCGCAAAACTACACTAACAAAAGAGGCATTTTGAGTCAGACACTGCTAAATCAACAAAATGTGTTATTTTTTACATTTTTGCTTGACTAACTATTAACATTAACCCAAATTAAAATCAAGATTATGAGAATCTCATATTTGTGACTTTCCACGCAGTTAGCTAAATCATCAATAAAAAACCGTAAAATTTATACATATCAGTATTATGTCAAAGTCGTGCTTATTTTAAAATAAACCAGGCGAAATTTTCCTAAATATGGTTTTAACATCTTATACCTTAAATCAAAAAATTTCTTGTCTAGTTTCTACTTTTAAATTTAGCTTTCAGCAACACTTCATAATAGCATGCATGCCCCTGAAGAAGTAACGAATTTTTAGCCCTACTGCTTAACAGAAATCGATATTTAGCAAATTTTGCCAATTTATGGATTCTATATTTTTGCAAACATTCAAAAAATTAATTGTCCCTGTTTTTTGGTGAGACATAATGCATTACAGAGCTCCATGGATTAAATTTTAAGAAGATGTCTAATTTTTATTTAAACCCATTTAACCCCATAATTTTATGGCGATGACTTTATTGGTTCTGGTTCATGGCCTCTAAACTGACCCTATCGTGTTAAGAACGTGATATGACGACAGAGTCGAGTGTGAAACTCCATGAAGCATGGAGATCGACTCCGCCGGTCTTTTTTTTCTCCCATTGACCTCTTACCCACCAAAGGTCAAATTATGAGTTAAGAGTCACCACATCCTTCGTGCTCCTTCTCCCTTTGAAAACTAAACCAAACAAGTTCCAATGAGCTAATTTCTAAATATTATTACCAGTCACTGAAAAAAGAAAGAAAATAAATGTTGAAATGTCTAAAAAGTGTTTGTATATAGTTTAGTTATAGTAAACAAGAGAGATATTTCATTTAAGAATTTGTGTTTTGAACACTTTCAACGAAATATCCCAAAATTTATATATTTTCCAACACTTGATGCAATATAATGTCTGCTTGTGTACCTAAAAATGTAGGAAAGGTCACGGGAAAGTTCATTGGGATTTCATACAAAATAACTCAAATACTGGCCTAAGTATTATCATATATTAATTTAGCCCAATTTTTAATACGAATGTATAAAAGGAATGAGAGCAATACAATAGCGCAAGTTGATGGATAATTAATTGGGCCATATTATTACAAATATATTCAGTAATCCAACATATGGCCGATTCACTATATGTATACAAGTCCCAGCCAGTTGAGCTGCAACTTCATATAATTTATGTAATAAGATCTCTAAATTGCAAATTAATAAAATTATATTTATGTGCAATTTTGGGTTCTGAAATGATGAACTAAATTGAGGAAAATTCATTTAAAGTTTTTGCAATGCAATTTTTTAATCCATTTTGAATGGGGTTGACTCATATGACCTCTGCCAAAACAAATTGGTTCAAACTCAATCATTGCGGTTGGTAGGACTTTGTCAAGCCGTCAATCATTTTTCTTCTTAAATTAAAAAAATTCAATGCATTGACTAGTACAAATCTAAACGAGTTTAATTTTCGCAAAATGATTTCATTCACGTTAACATTAAAATATAATGCCGTTAAAAGAACTCCCTCAAAATGATGGCCATAATTGAAATCTCAAAGAAAGTGGCTCAAATGCGGAGTTTGTCTGTGTTCATTTGATAGATGACCCTTCTACGCTTATGATTTCAGAATTAATGATAGAAATACACAGAATCAACCATTTTGAACCCGCTTTTACATTAACTAATTATTTTAACCAAAAAAATCATCAATGAAGACATTTTGTCAGAATAAAGAATACGAAAATGCAGATTTTGAATTCTATCGGCCGGTGATATATGAGAAAAGGAGTCCTTATATGGACTTACAAACTTTTGAAAATTTTATTTGTTTAAAATCCTTGAGATTTTAAATTACAATTTATTTGACCTATCATTTTAGGACAATTTTATATCTGTCTGTCTCCTCACGAGTAAATATTTTAATGTCAATTTGTTTGATTATAGGAATTAAGAATACAAAATGACCTCACATCTCACAATCAGATAAATAATTGCAAACTGCTCCTGTCCCCTGGCTCAGACGTCTTAATTTGTTCAATCTAAACTGAAATAAGAGATTTGATTACGATAAAATGAAAGCTTACAAAAGTCAATGAAATAATTAACTAATCCAATTTCAATTCCAAATTTCTTCCGGTTTATGCGACCCTTTCTCATGGTTTACAAATTATAGGGCAAAGGCTGAACTGACCCTTTAAACCAGTAAATGGAATAAAGATTATTTAAAATTTACAAATTGTATTTTCTTGTTCTCTCATAGACCTGACGTTTGAAGAATTGTTTGGGTCCAACCTAACCTTTGGACCTCATCTCAAAGACCTCAATTTTGAGATCAAACGACGAGACCCAAGTCTTGGGAATGTTCGGGTCAAAAGGGCAATCCTAACCCTTCCTCAAGAGTGTTTCATTCTTGGGAGATCTGGCTTTACCGAGGGACCTGGGACAGGAATTGACCTAACTCCAAACGTGACGGCTTGGATGACCAAAACCAATCGACTCCTCTCCACAAACAAGGACCAAGGTCAACCCTTCAAAGTAAGAACCGAATGTTGGACCCAACGGTCATCAACATACCCCTCTCCAGAAGCCACTCTTAGACTCGTTCTCCAGGTCATTACTAAACCCTCAAAGGACTCATCAAGACCACTCCGAAGGAGGAGACGAGACTTGGACACAGAAATGAGAACGTTTGAAGGCTACCAAAAGAAAGTGAACGGAGGTCGACCCCGTGACTGTGACAATACACGACATGGAAAAACTTGTTGTAGGAAATCACTGGATATTACATTTGAGGAACTAAATGTCAAAAATCATATAATTGCTCCAGCTGGTTTTGATGCTCATGTTTGTACTGGAAGATGTAATGCTCGAAGGGTTTCGTATGCTACAACCCATGCTATGTTTCAACATGCTGTTCATCAACTCCGTGGAAAGGTTGTTCCAAGACCCTGTTGTGTCCCAACACGACTCACCAGTTTGGACGTCATTAAAAAATTTAAGTCAAAGCTCAAGGTGACTAGCCTCTCCAATGCTATCGTCCTCGAGTGCGGTTGTTCGTAAAAAGGGACAAGTGACAATATATGAAGTTGAAAATCGATTAAAAAAATGGTGGACACGACATTGTTTCCACAAAACCTTGCATTGTATTCTTTTCTTCTTTTTTTGTAGGTATATATATATATATATGTTTAGACCCTTCAGAATACCTGTAACTAACGTTAGTGTTATTTATTTAAAAGGAAGTTGAAGGACTTGACCCGACCTGACCTGACCCTCTAGAATGTCTTTAAAAAATTTAATTTTCTTTTTTTACTCTACTAGTCCAGGAAGTCCAGATTCTAGAACTGATGAGACTGAGAAAGGTAGAATGAATCTTCTGCATGAAAAATGGTGTGAATCTGTGATACAAATTTTTTGAATCTCAGTTGATGTTCTTGAGGGTCAAGGTCGTGGTCCTTCAACCCCAAACAACCTGTATTTGTATTTTGATGTTTTTGAAAACAAAAAGTGTTTGACTTGTATAATTATAATTTTATTGGGAAAATGATCTGGATCAAAACAATTGGGATTGATTAGTGCCAAAATTATGATACTTCAGGATTTGGATGTTGATAAATGATTGACATTGACAATATACTAATATTATAGATGTATGTACAATTAAGGATGGAGAAGTGTTTATGGGACCTATTGGACATACTATATGACTTTAATGGCTAGGTTAATTCGTAAATCCAGTTTCTAAAAAAAACATTAAATCTCAAAAGATGGTTGGGGAATGATTGAAAAAAATATTTTTACGAAACTGTGATACTGTACTCGAGCTTAGGATAAGACTTGCTTAACTTTATAATTGTCCTATTAATTAAAACTAAATATTTCACTTAATACCTCCTCATCATTTCCCCTCAACGTTCTTTAATCGGTTAATCATTGGATTTTTTTTGAAAAGTAATACGCATATTTTGTATATATTTATTTTAATAAGATCTGAATTGTAATTATATTTTAATTGTGTAAAGATAAGAATGATATAATTCGCTTACATATTGTGTATTGTTACTTCAAAAAATGAGAAGTTTCGAATTGCATTTTGGCTTGGACAAAATGAAAATTCCCAAATTTTC
>JAQIYE010000025.1:0-22608 GCA_034699765.1 Xenyllodes armatus
CACACCAAGCAACGCATTACTGATGGTTTTAGACAAACCCAATTTGCTGTCGCTGATTGAAAATCCAGACAAATGGTAAGACAAATTGAATGAAAACAATTTCAGAAATACAACATATGACCATTTATTATATTATTATTTAAACTTCGTACAAAACAGTTATAACAATTCAGTAATTAGCTTAGAAACATGATTAGCTATATTAGCTTAAGGTTATGTACCATTAATGGAAATTTTGTACTGGATGGGAGAAGGTTAAAGTTATGGTGTTACATACTGGAGGAACATTTTGTTTTTCTGTTGACTTTAGGTTCAACCTTTATGAGAATATACTCAAGACGAACTACGGCTCAGAAACTCTCGGCCAGCTAATGGAGTCCAGGGAGTATGAAGAAGCAAAATTGAATCGCTTTATGGGAAGTCTTGAATGGAGGGAGAAGGTATGAACACAAAACGCCAATTGTTCTGTATTAGGTGTAATTTCTGTTTGAATATGAAAAAGATTTATAAATGAAAAAACTAAAAATTTTATAAATTGTTTTGTGGTGTAGAAGGTTGAGGTTTTGAGAAAACAGACACAAGTTCCAGCGTCATCTTCTGAAAGGCCATGGCTTCAAGAGGATACAAAAAAGTTACGCAATGACGAAGCTAAAGTGAACAAACTCAAGGAAAAAATAGAGGTATAATTCATTCCAGTTAGAAATGAGTATTTTGTGTTTCGAAGAGTTCAAATGCTGGAGAAATTGGGTTTTCAAATTATGAATTTTGATGTAGTCTTGCGTGGATTCCATCGATGATATGTTGAGGTGGATTAACAAACTTACCAAAATCGAGCATGAAGCCATGGGACAACCCTTTAAAAAATTTCTTCGTCTGAATGAATTATACGTAAGCCAGTTAAGCTATTATAGATGGAAGTTTATTTTCATAAAAATGTAAAAAGCGTAAAGTTGATGTGTTGTATTGTTTCAGGGCGATATTTTAATCGATGATGCAAAGCGAGAAATCGCTATATGGGTTGAACCTTTGTCTCGTGACGAAAAGTCAATTCCCAAAACAATGTAAGCCCAATTGTGGTGCCCATTCGAATTTTAAGATTATATTATAATTAAAATTGGTGTTTTTAAACATTCAAACCCCCATTCAAAAATAAGAGACCTCTACGTTTCTTTACAAAGGTTCTGTTGAGTTCCTGTATCAAATTACAAACCACTGTTTTTGTTTTGTTTTGCACAGAGAGGATGCCAAGAAGATATGGTCAAAGATGTCTACTGGACACAAGGAATTTGGCGTCTTAGGTCTCTACCTGGCATATTGGAGCATCTTAGATTCGGCCTGTTCAGTTGTGGTTGTTGATGCATTTTCGTGTAGCGAAATGGACTTTAATTTTCCACAACGTGGGCTAAAGCTTTTGGAAAAAATAGGAAACTCAGCAAAAGCCCAGTTTTTCCTCACATTCCCAGATCAAAGCCAACTAAAGTAAAATCATAGCCAAACTCACTCACGAGCTCATTATAAGAGACTACAACATCGTAGAACTACTACCTTTGTAGATCTAAGAGAAAGAGGCTAGATGTCGTAAGCAAATTTCACCAAAATCCTCAAAAAATTGACTTTCCCTGCGCCTTTCAATTTCTTGTTTCTTTACCAAAATTGTTCCCTCCCCTTAAATTTAGTATTAAGTTTTCTTGAACTTCGCCTGACGATATAAATGTTAAAAAATTCATCTTCAGAAGAAACGAAGAAAATTTTCTTTTCATTCTGCATTATTTACACTTTTACAAAATCAGGAAATTTGGGAAAAGTCGTTGGAATAGACCCCATCACCCGTCTTTGTCCTCTTAAATATTCACAACTGCGAAATAAACTACTTACTATGATGGCGAATGTTCCTGAAACTGCTCTGGTATGTATTAAAAAGTACTTACGAGTACATCATAGTTTGTCAGCCAATCAGAATTCGAATATACTACGACATCGTAGTTTTCCTATCGTGTTAAGTGTCGTAGTTCTACGTTGTCGTTAAGTGTTGTAGAATGAGCTCATGAATTTGGACTAATGCTTTGTTGTTTAGATTTGATGAGTAAGTTAGTAAGTGTACGGGAATGTATAATTTAGTGTTTTTGTAATGCTGAAATTAATTTATTCAGAACAAAAAGTTCTTAACAAAGAAATTGTATATACTTTACTGTATAGTTTATTAAACTATGGAACTTCAATTCTAAATTTTTTTTGATCGATCAGGCAAATCAGTATCTATTCCTCACGAAGAAAAACAAAACCTGTTTTTGCATATTTGCACCTTCTAAAAAACATCAACTAACTTAAATTTCTTCGGTTTAGTAATCTGATGTTTATGGATCGCAGAGCAGGGCCAATCAAGCCTTTTCAGGATTATGATTATGAATTTTTTGACAATGCTATATTAAAGATTTAGAGGCCTTGGAATTGGAATCCAGGACTCAATAGATTAAAACCATGATGGGGTCTAATGCTTTAAATACAGTAGAAACATTTAAAGGGTACCTTAAAATAATGATTTTCCTTCGACATTCCTTTCAATTAGACATAAAATTAAGACCATTCGAAAGTTTTTCATTTTCTGGTTGGTAACAAGTTGAGTGTGGAGTGCGGATAATAATTGTGGACGTATAGGACTTTGAAATTTACATGAATAGAAAGCCAGTAATTTCATGATGATATGAGAACATTATTTTGTACATAATTTTGAGTTCCGTTTCAATTACTCTTGATTGTTATAGTTTGTGCAAATAAAGTTGATTAAATTAAATTTATTTTTAAAGACTTATTCTTATAGTTATTTAGGAAAATAGATTGTTTCAAACAAATTTGGCATGTAGTCGTAAGCACTTATATCAAAACTTTTGGGGCACGCTAAGACAAAAGGAACTATATTTTGGAATGAGGAAAACGAAAGATTTGATAATTAAAATGGGAGTGTAAACCTAGTAAATTGGCTTAAAATGTAAAAGAAAAAACTGAAGCTCAGATCACATCTTTTAAATAATAAAAGTTGCTCAAATGTTTCCTCCTAAAACTTAAAATGTCGAAAAGTTTATTTTTCGTCAAATTTGCAGTTGATTAAATAACAAATTCAAACATGGGTGACGTCAAAAGTAAGTGAAAATGACTTGTTGGGTAATAGTAAAGACATTGACAAGAATCGGCTCTACGTCTAGAAATTTCTATCTAAACTAGACTCCACTACATAATTTACCTAACTTAAATCTACAACAAGTACAGTTAATAAAATCAACCCATTTAATAAAAAACAACAGTCGGATCTATAAAAACTGTGACGCTCAATCAGAACCTAAAATCGCCTCTACACTAAAATCAATATATTTCATTAAAACAATGGGGCATAATTTACCACCTAGAAGAATTTCTAAAACTTAAAACTATTAATTGATAATAAAATGACTTCATTCCTGCGTAAGTGCAGATACAAATCAAACAATCGTCGGCACCGTAAAAATTAAGTTTTCATGGGTCAATAGTCATTGGATCGAGTGGTTCTCGATACTCCTGATTCTGAGGTTCATCAAAATCCTCAAAATCATCTGGATCCCACTCCACTGCCTTACTTGCCTCAACATCTAAAAGGTACTGGTGATGAGCAGCGTCAAATCCTTGAACTAGAGTCAGTAAAGGAGCTAGCAATTCCTTTAGAATTGGTTGGTTTTCCAATATTTCGTAAACTTTGAATAAATTATAGTCGATTTCAGAAAAGAGCTGCAGCATCTTTGCCCCTGGGCCGCTGGTGGAGTCGAGAAAATTATTTATGTCATCATACCAACTCAAATTCCAACCTACTGATGGTATAGACAATGACAATATACTTACAGCGCTCCTATTTTCGTCATCTTCCTCATCACTACCATGAAGTCGAGATGTTGCAGATATGAATGACAATACGCTTAATACGCTCCTATTTATAGCACCTCCATCATCTTCATCATCACTACCACCATGATGCCAGGAAGGAGTATTCAGCACAACTTCCTGGACCTCGAACTTAATGTCGTCCTCGTCGTCTAGGAATAATGGCTCAACTTCATGAATACTGTGGTCGGAGAGGTCGAGGAGACGTGGTGGGCTGTAGTTGTTTAATCTCTCATCATCGTGGGGAATGGGACTTACAGCCCAGTTGTAATTAATGTCCGGCTCATTACCCCAAAATGGATTAGGGGTTGATGTTCGGCGATAATAATTGTCCTCATTCTCATGTGGTGATGTTGTAGGGAAGAAGTGGACCTCATCCTCATCTTCATCTCCGTCATAAGTAATGTCAGTTCTTATTCGTAGAGGCATTGCCTGACCTGTTGGTGGCTCGCCATAATCTTCCGCCTCAACCCCCTGAGACGTGGTCTCAACCTCGACTTCTTCCTGGTCTTGAACAATGTCTTCCATATTAATTTCTTGAGGCAGTGGAGGGGCCAGGACTGGAGGAGGGGCAGCAACATCTGAGCCACCTTCATCAACATTGAGCTTAACCGGGCGTCCCCTGGCCTTACTTCTGGTGTTATGAGGATTATTTGGTTTGAGGGAACCATCTGAACTCTAAATAAGTCACAAATTAAACAAATAATTAATTTAAAAGTTAATTTCAATTCACCCCGAAGGACTCAACTTGCGAGCATCATCATGTATACAATTCGAATTTCTCACCAAGATGAGGCTATTCATTTTGGACAAGTTTGTGACCCAACGACGAACATCCTCTGGGCTCACAGCAGGATCCTTCTCCATCATATATTGAGTCACCAATTCCAGAAATTTCTCAAGGTCATAATTTTTCGGGGTCCCTGGTGCTGAAGGAGGCTTAAATTCCAGGAGAAGGTCCTTACGCTTCTTTGTCAACCTTAGAGAGCTATTAACTTTTCTGAAATTTTAAGGAAAAATGTACAAAACTTCAATTAATTAGTTGTATTTAGACAAGTGCATGTGAGGATCCTTGTCATTCATATATTCAGTAATCAATTCTAAAACTCTCTCAAGGTCATACGTTTTAGGAGTCTCATCCTGAGCTGAAGATGGATCCAATTCCACGATAAGGTCCTTTCGTTTCTTGGAACTGGAACGCCTCACAGAGCTATTAGCTCTCCTGAAATGTTTAAGGAAAAATTTAAAAACAACTTAATTAGTAGGTATTTAGGCAAATGCATATGATCAAGGGCTCAACCCAAGCAAGTTGTGTAACATTATTAGCACCCAAAAACTATATTTGAGGGCTAAATGGAAGAGTTTCAATTGTTTTAAATATTAAGGGCCTGGCTAAAATTTATTCTGGTGTCATTTTACCCCTGAACTTAAATTTGGAATGAGTTTTCACAAATATACTTCTAACTTAAATCGATTTATTCAAGATATATTTTACCTTTTTTGTCCGGGCATCTTGTTGAATCTCCCAAGAAAGCTTGAAAACAAGGACACTCTCTAAAAATTTGTGAATTTTTTTCCCTAGGGTTATTACAAGTTAAACTTGCTATGTGGTCACAGAATGTTGACGTGAGCTTGACCCAAGCATTTTTGTGTAGAGTATTAAAACCTCTAGGCTGATCTGTAGACTTTAATTTGATCTGACCGTCACACTAGCTCACGAATAGAATGAAGTCGAGGACTAAAGGGCGATTCAGCCTTTTTATACTCTGGCCAACTCTGGTCTGGATGTGAGTGACCTTTACCTGTGCTGTGTGTTTGATTTCCTTGAAGGGTCTCAAATTTTAAGATACCTTTCTAAAATACATGCAGTTTAATTTAATTTGGATAGATAAAGACTCACGTACCGAAATAATGCATGAATATTTAATCAACTACCTTTAAAAATCATGATTATCTCATTGTATTTTGTAATGCAAAGCTAACACACTAATCAACCAATTTAACATTTCAGTTCATTTCGTCGGATTAGTTAACTTAAGTTTATCATCCTTGAAGTCCGGGTTCCAGAAAAACGCCTTAAATTAAAATAGGCTCAAACGAAATGAACACTGTCAATCATAAAGGGCTACATAAAGATACGCGATTCCGGTAAATCTAATAGGTATGGTAAAATCAGTTGAGTTCACAAAAGTTTTTTCCATGGGTGAGTGACCTTAAAGAATCTACTTTTTGTTCCTTTTAAGGTCATTGTACTCCCAGTCAATTCGATTACAAATTTTATGAACTAAGACCATAAAAGTGTATTTGGGGTTACTACAGGTTAAATACTGGTTTGAAGAATATTGTACAAGTGATGAATTACAAGGACCACGTATTCATACAATTTTGTGATATCTTATGACTTAAAATCCCATTGGGCTTAATTTTTCATGGTTGACATCTTTTGAGTTTTCACTCTAGAACATAGACATTTGGAAAAACCGAAGTAAGATTTATCATAAGTAATCGGTCAAAATTTAAATCCAAGTACTGCCGTAGAATTCCTAATACACCTAGGCTTAACGAAATATGGAGAGACTTTAGCCTGGAGTGACCCATAGTTTCTGAAAATTTAAATAATGATAATGATACGGATAAGAGCTTTTGAGAACCTGAGTGCCCAGATCAAGACCACGGTCATGATCATGGCCACGAGTTGTGGCCATGAGAAAAGGGCAGTAGCCACTTTGAACATTGCGTTCTCACATAAAATATTTTATTCAAGAGTTTAGGAAAGGCTCGGGCTTGAATCTCACTCCACTCAAATCAGGCAATCTAAAAGAAATCGAAGGTCATTCACCCTGTGTTGGCCAGCGATAACTTTACATTCGTCAGTGGTCAATTAGGTATTTGAATTAATACACTTTTAGGATCCAGCACACTTAGAACATAAAATGTAGCAAGAACAAGAAGGGTATTCACATTATCGTAAATACAGGATTTTACAACCTTTAGGACGATTGCTTTGCTTTGTGAGCATGTTGAAGGAAAATGTAAAACAGTTTGCGTTAAAAAAATTAATGGTCTTTGAAAATATCCGTTTACAAAATAGCATTGTTGCTCGAAATGTGCATTGGTCAAATTTCACTAAACTTTTGGTTGAAATGTGATAGTTAGCTGAAATCAGTCTTGAGTCAAAAGATTGCAGATACGTTAATTTTCTTAGACAAAAAATCGTGGGTCATTGACATTTAGCTTTAGTAAGATTAAGTTCTGAAAGGAGCAAGCATTTCATAAAGCCCTGATTGATTTTTCCTAAAATAGCTTGTTTTTCTTGATCGTTCAGGCATTTTAAGGACTTCCATTGTTTAAAAAATATGTTAGTATGGTATATGATAGAACGAATCGCTTTTATCGGCAAAAATTTGTAATCCGATTTATAAGAGCTCCTTGAAATGAACAATCCACGTGAACACACAAACTTATATTTTCAAAATGCTTCTATTTTACAGTCATACCAAGACATGAGCCACTGTAGCGTGAATACAATAAGATTAGAATATTTAAACAACTTTCCAAATTTTAGTGGAGCCCTTGTACTTCCCCATTCCCTCTTACGTTATAAAATTTGCAGTATATTTTTAAATTAATTTTAGCAAGTAGCTGAATATTTGTTTTGGCATTTTGGACACCATGCAACCATAAATTTAATATTTTTGTACCCTGTAGTAATTCAATTGACCATAATCTGTAATGCATATAATTATCAATTGGCAATTTTTGGAGAGGTATGATGCACTAAATTGCACAAGCAGAGGTACCCCCAAAATGTGTACATTCGAATTTTTTGGCATTCGAAACGGCTCATCAACTCACTTCATTCAATCGGCCAGTATCAATAAAATTAGATGGAATTACAGAAAAAATTGGCCTCCATTAAAGCAATCAAACTCCTATACTCTTATCTAATCTGTCATCCGTCACTATTTATTTACTGGGACTCCCAGTTTTACAGTCACGGTTAAAATTGACTTCCAGACTGGGAGTCAAAGGGTTAGATTTTTGACATGTTTGAGAAAACGGACGGAATCACGACTAAATTTTTGGATTAACTTATGAATTAAAATATTTTCTGACAAGACGAGCTAGGGAAGCAAAAAAAGATACCATTAAAATTGTTGAAATATGCTTTCTTAAATGAAAGGATCATTTTCATGACGTTGAACATCAATGTCATAAGCACCTGCACATTCTCATTGTTGACAAAAATATCAAAATTTTGCATCCTTGTTGGACATTTTTGAACAATTTCGTTTCAAAACTCTTATACGACTTTTCAAAAAGGTTGGGTTTTCTGTAAACCCGTTTATTATACGAAACTTCTTCGATATTTATTATTTGTCATCACATGATCTTAATATTAATATTGCTACCAATGGATAAAAGAAGACATTTACATTTGAATATAGTTAAATTTCCTCCAGTTTATCCTGGAACTTGCCTAACTTGTTCAATTTGTTCAACCCTTAATAACAGGCGCATCCCTCTTCTTCTTAATTTTTAATCAGGCTCAATTATATCATCCATAATGGTTGAGAAGCTACTACTGCTTTATTGGGGTTGTTGGATGCTGGCTGTTAAATTGAGATGGCAAGTCAGGTCATCCAGCAGGAGTCTAGAGCGTGATCAAATTCACAAATGCCAGATCCGTCTTCATCCTCCTTATCCTCAATCCTCCTGGAATTACTGTAGAAAAGAAACCCAGAAACAACTAATGAAAATTAATCAATGAGTTTTTGAAACCCCCAATTCCCATTAGACGACAACAGGATAAAAATGTATACAGACGCTTATAATAAAGAACCACGACCTAAACGCCTGACTTTAATGATAAAATTTCATCATGTCATGTCATATAATATGTCAACTTTTTTGGATCCACATTAAGGAATTGAGAACCCTGCCCCTTAAATCCGTTTGAGATAATTGGATCTTGGAGGAAGGAGTGGCTGCTCCTCTTTTGTGCTTTCACAATCAAATCTCAAATAATAAATAAAATATGGAAGATATTTTCATTCTAATGAATATATAACAACCGATGTTAATTGATACACGACTACGTAACAGGTCACATATGATTATTTGGACATGAGCTTATGTTTTATATAAGTTTGATACTGGACTTTACTTCAGCTGACTCAATCTGGAAATTATGATACAAACAACTGTTAGAAACCAGACAGCATAGATGGGGATTTACGAGTAGTGGAAATTTGTTGACCAAAATGTCAAAATCTCGTAATAAATGACAGTACTGTGTGAAGAGTGTTTGCACCATTTGAGTTCGAACTGTTGTTATTTGTTATTTTATGAATGGACTGACTGGGTTCAATCAATTTTCTTATTGTATGTATTGATTGAATTTTGGTTTCATTGAACTCATGTACCAGTTTGGGTGATTAGAAATAATCAAAAGCAGTTGTAGTCGAATTTTTACTTGGAGTTTGGAAATTAAACTCCTTCTGTTTACAGGATTTCAAAAGTAAACAGAGGAGATAATTTTTTGTTAACAAAAATTACTTAATTTAATTAGTTAATTTAACAAAATTTTCCACTTTTTTCTGAGGGTATGAAAATGTAAAAAAGAATGGAAGTAACTGTTTTTACTGATCGGATTTTGAAGGATTAGGGCATAAAATCAGGTCGACAATATAGTTTAGTTTAGGTCATGGAGGGATTAGGTTAGGAGGAGATCAAAATATACTCTTAAATGCTAAATTTGTAGCCCAACAAAAAATCATCCGGCTTAAGATTTAAATGAGATTTACATCAATGCAGCTGCGAAAATATTAAGGTCTGCAGTCCAGGGGATGACCAGGCTCTTAATAAAATAACAAAACGGCATTGCAAAATACGTAAAAGAAGAGGAAAATGGCTGAAAAATTAACCTTATGATTTTCCTTTACTTTGGACATATCACAGTGGACTATATTTTACTATTTTATCCGATTTTGCAAAATATATATTGATACAAAACCCAGTTCCTAATATTTTAAATGGTGACTTTATGTCAGCAAGCGGTCCAAAAAAGGCTAAAATGCAAACATATTCACTAAATGTTGTTGTTGAGAGCATTTGAAATTGCTATTAGTTTTTGAAAAATCATTATTGTGCAAATCTTTCAAGCGAGCTTCAAGCACCGGGTTTTAAAAAAATATATTGTTCATTTAGATTGAAATAAGATCCAATTCGTTGTTTCACACTGAGATTTACAGATGGACTCTTTTGAGTTTGTCTATTTTTAAAACCATACTACTACTAGACAAAAATTCTACTCGTGTCTGTTATTTTGTTCCAAATACAGCGTATTATTACACATCGTTAGATTTCCAATAACTTTAAAGTACGAATATTACCAAACATGTAGCTTTCAAAATTTTCGATTTAGATGAAATAGAAATGCAGAAACAAAACATATTCAGGTGAATAATGACCAAGTTGACTGCAATGAAATGCATAAATCATTAAACAATTTCTCGGTTGACCAAGCAGAGTTGTTGTTGCTCACGATAGCTATCCGAGTGCCTTGACACATCAGATCATATAAATGTGTACTTTTGTTTATTTGTCATACTATATAGCCACTGCCGTCTTTGTTGAATAAACCATCTTTACATCTCCTTTTTTAAAAAAAAACAGAGAAAACAACCTTTGCCTAGTTTTAAATTCAACAAGTAAAATCTGATCCTCTGTTATTTGGCCGGATTCCAAAAAATAGCAAACAGGGTTGTCTTCTCCCTTCTGTTTTCTACTAGTTTGTAAAGTAGCCAAGGATAAATAAAAGTTTTGGCCCAAGAAAAGAAGTTAAAATACGGTGACCAACCCAATTCAGTTTCAACCCAAACCAAACCACAAGAGTCCATCCAATTCAATAAGTAATTCAACATTATCTTTATAAGAGCCTCATTCCAACTTGTTGTTATTGTTATTATTATTATTGTTTAGAGATATTTGAGAATCCCAATATTCTTTTTGAGAAATGAGAATGGGACAGAACAGGCAAACAAAAGTCAAAAGTGCCCCAAACGAACAAAAGCCTTTAAAATTCACTTTAGTTTATAGTTGAATGATGGGGAAACTAAAAGTCCATTGTAATCCTAGCATATTAGAAAGAATTTTTATAAATGATAAATGATATTGCATTAAAGGAGTCGAGTCCAGTTTTTGCCCCTTCTTCCTTCCCCATTAAACACTATACATTCATTCATCAACGATCCCCCTCAGATCAAATAAAAAAAAATTATTAAACCACTTAACCTCTTCTTCTTAACTTCAAATCTTCCAAAAAAAATTCACAGAGAAGGTTTTTGTGTGACCCTGGTTGGTAGATGTCATCATCATAAAAGTTGTAAAGTGGGATGGGATAGGAGTAAATTAAAGTAAGTTTGTGGTATGGTGGTCTAAATCTCCAGAGTATATATAGGGCTATCCAGAGACTCAACAAGGTCTTTTATAAACTGGTCTGTCTGTGACCAAGTTGTTGAGCCTACTAGTTTTTTTCAATAAAGACAAAACTTTACCTTGATTTTTAAAAAATCAACGAGTTTGATCATTGAATCAATTCATAAAAGAGAAAGAAAGAGACTTTTTGAAGAAATTCCTGAAAATTTGTAAGAAAGGAAGAAGAGGATAAAACAAAGGATATTATCAATCATCATGAATCAATTGAATCAAGCAAAGAATATTTGGCGTTCAGCCAATGCTGTGTGTTTTGACGTTGACTCTACCGTCATTCAAGATGAGGCTATTGATGAACTTGCAAAGTACTGTGGGAAGGGGGATGAAGTCCAACAGCTGTAAGTTTCAACCTTATACTACTTTTCACTTGACCCTTATTTCCCTTACAATTGCATCTAAAAGAGTCCCTTATATATATTTATGTCCGGTTAAAAAGACAATAGAAAATAGAAACATATCAGGGATAGCTCATTTACTGTCATTTTAAGTATGTCAATGCATTCAGGCAATCCGTGTATGAGATGTGTTGAGCTTTTTGTTGTCGCAGGGTTTGGTTGATGGGGCTTGATTGTTCAGAAACTTGTATCTTTTGTGTTTGTATTCTTGTATTGTCTCTTGGACTAAGTAAGTTTAGTTTGCTTTTGGTGTAAAATGATAAATATTTTTTACTGGTGTACCGACCATTGTTTTTCCTTCGTAAAAGGAATTTGAGATCCAGTTTCACCTTTCACCACTTTGGTAAATTTCCTTCCATTTCCTTACCTTCACTCACCTGTTGTAAAAGGAAATGAGTTCCTGTTCCAGATTTACCATGTCATGTCCCATGAGGGATATGAGTTTGCCTTTAATTTATTTACTTTGGTGAAAATGAGTCAAATTGGATATGAGTCCATTAAAGAGAAACTTTGTCTTTGTCGCATACTTACTGAAAACTAAATTTGGGAGTTAATTTCCCTTGTAAATGAGTCTTTCATTATTTCCCAAGAGGTCAACTCTTACTTTACCCTGAAAGTACCTTAATAGACTTTTAGCATATCTATCCATTAGATTTAAAACTGACAATGAGAGAAAAAGTAGTATTAGTTAATTGAACTATACCAGCATGGCATAAGTGAAAGTAAAGAAATCATGACGATTTAGGCAAAAGATGTTTTATTTTGTTGAATTGATCCGATTTAAGAAACTGAGAGACTTTTAAAAGCTTAATCTCCATGAGACTTTAACCATTTGTCCATTCTTTAAATCCTTTCCAACGGTTTTTCAGTATTTAATCATTACTGGACTAGAACTGGACAGAGAAAAGCCACATGTTTATTTCCTGAGACTCAATTTCTAGTCTTATTAACCTTTCATCATCAAACAGGATGATAAAAATGCTCAAAGACCACTCACTTATCTGTCATTATGACCCTTATTCCTCTCTTTGTGGTTAAACAATGCAAATCCCAAAATGACCATGCCATGATGTTTACTTTGTGTACAAAACTCTCTTTGAAATTTATAATTTGAGGATCCTCTGAGAATTTGATATATGAAATGAGAATGACAGGGTTGTATGTTGTATGTGCTTGTAATTTCTACTATTTATTTGTATGGCTTCAATAATAGGATTAGTTGAACTAACTATAACTACACTCATTCAACCTCAGACAATCAAAATGCAACTGCAATTTGTGAAATTAAAGTACTACGGCAAAAACAAATTGCTCATTCAACTCCTTGCTTGATAAAACATACAACCATGGCCGATATACTTGTGTTCGTGTGAGCAGAGTGACTTCTATCTAATGGACTACTATCAAGGTTTCAAAGTCCAATTGAATTCAAATTGCATTCAGTAACTTTGAAGTGCTTCTGCTTATGAGTTTTTGTTTGATTTTATGACGGATTTTGATTTGGTTTGATGATTCAACTTAACATTTTTATCCGTTTCCTTTGTTGTCCTTCCTCTAACTTTTTGTGGGAATTTTCCAAAGAGAAAGAGTCAAAGTATGTCATTTCAAGGCCTTTGGGAATTCAAACTGGCATTACAACTTCTGTTTGAAGTTACATAAATTTCCATGTTTTTTTGTATTGGTTCATTCTATGAAGAGAACATATTTTTTTTGCAATTGGACGCAAGGTCATCAGCCTTTAAAACCTTTCGAGTTTTTGGTTTGAAACTGGAAGGATACCATTTTACATGAGATCCAACAAATACAAATGCTTGCATGGCTTCATCCATAAATTCTGGACTTATGCTATTTTCGATGTATTTATTTTGGAAATCAAAAATCGCATGGATGTTCAAAAGAACCTTGACACGAATGAAATAACCTGGAATCTAACTTATTTATCCATGTTTTTTTCTTTTTTAAATTTACTCTTCTTCTAGGACGAATCAAGCTATGAAGGGAGGGATGGACTTTCGTCAAGCTCTTGCAATCAGACTAGACTTGATAAGACCTAGTTCAAGGCAATTGCGTAACTTTATCTTTCATCAGAAACAACGCCTCACTCCTTATGTCAAGTATGTCAAATCAAAAGTTGATCCTATTATATACCTATTTAGTTCAGCAATTCTTTGCAACCATTCTGATATCCCATTCACCACTCAAATACATTTTCTTCACAAAGATTATAATTATAAATTAAGAAACCATTTAGTTCCTTTTGAGAATTGGACCACATATATTTGTTATATCACATAACTGATTAGTCAAACATGTGGCATCCTCATAAATGGATACATTGGTTGGTAGGTGGGACCATATAAAGAACTCTCTTCTCAATTAAGTTGACCACAATTATAAATTTAAGGCAAGATGACTGTAACATTCATAACCTAGGACTATATTTAAACAAATGGCAAACAGGAACGGGATGGTACATGCGGAGACTACGTGAATCAGTCTTTATTACATCGACACTTTTATTTTATCACAAAAATTTTCCATATAATAATGGCCTCATTTTTTACTGTTATGAGACATTCCTTTGTTTAAAAAATGGAAAATTTTCCATATATTACCATAATGAGTTTAATGCACAATCCACAGGTTGCATTAATGAAGGATCTTTATGTGAGGGGAGTGGGTGAAACCCAACCTCCAAGATCCCAATTTTTAATTGGCTAATCAACATAAGAATGATCGATATCCTGACATTAATATTTATTTAGGACCAAAGGTTGTTTTGATTTTAGTCACATGCCATTGCGTCAGAAGAAACCCAAGACAAACAAATACAATTCGTTATTATTAGGGTTTGGGGAGTGTGAGACTCATTCTGAGAGACGATTTTGTGCTTGGTCGTGGTCTCCAGCGGACTGGCTCATAATATTTTGTAGGAGTACGAACGATCGATTGAGCCGGAAAACATGGAAAATATGTTAAAATGTTTCATCCGCCACTGATCTAAAAAAGAAAGTCTTGGTCAATTAAATTTAGATTTAAATATTGCTCTTATGCGATAAGACATGACATGAATAGACTTCAACTGAATGGAAGTATCAAGGATACCTAAATATATTTGAAACTATTTTGGTCTCTTTGGGATCAATGGTAATCTGTTCTTAAACAAATTTGGAACATCCGATGAACCAATCTATCATTAGGTCATCACATGATCAGCAAACGAGCAATGGTCACTTAAGGTCAAATTGAATTGAATATCCACATGCCCAAAATACAAATTGACCTTACATCACATAATCATCCCACTCACTCCGTTTATTCTCCAGTTAGGTATTGAGCTGTCGTATTTGACGTATTATCATATTAATCAAAGAAGGGATGGTCAGAAGCGCTTAAGGAAAATACTGAGATTAATTAATTGATTGAATATGAGAAAGTATTAAGCAATTAGGCCTTGACTTTGTCTGGTTAAAAAATAAGCCAATCCTGGCAAAAAAAACGGGGAAAAAGTATAACCTTCTTATACATGCACAATTTTGCGACATCATTTTTTTAAAAAAAAGCCAGCTTAATAAATATAATCTTTGTCCTTTGAGACTACAATGACTTTGAATGTGTTTATTTATGTGGTGCGCGTAACTAATTTTTTAGAATGCGAACTTCTCGTCTGCGGTTTAATTATAGGGAGTCATCAAAGCGTAGTTTGCCACGAGCATCGACTCATAATTATGTTTGCCATATTTAGAGAAGGAAAAGTACTGCTAACCTTAAGACCAAAAAACTGCATTTTCTCAGTGTTCAGATTGACCTTTCTGATTGTGTGTAATCAAACTGAGCTAATGATATAGAACCATTTCTTTGGTATTCTAATAATGCCCTATTAATCCAGAACAGCGTAGTTTTGTGGGACCATATTTTCTTATTTTGATGTCCTTAATCACTCTACTTCCTCCTAGATTTTTTCTTGATTCGGAACAACAAAGGCAATAAGCCACGCCCACTACATCCTACTGTAAATAATAAACAACTTCCCAAAATTACGTTCTACGACATGGTAAAACCCACACTTTGAGGTTTCTTTCATTGCTGAGGACATAATCACCCGGAATTTTACCTCATATAAGATAATTGTCGTCGCCTTGCTCTGATCTGGAGTCAAAACACGCAATTTCTTTCTTTCCACAAAGCAAATCATATAATCACACCAATGATAATTAAGAATTGGAAAGTTTCCAAATTAATTCATGCGCCTTATTGTTATCGCTTATAGAGTCAGGGCATCAGGGTCATATTGAATTACGGTACATGACGATATGTCTGGCTCAAGGACTTTTGTGTTTTCAAACCAACAATTAAGTTATTGATTTTTCAAAAAAATCGTATAATGCGATGTTTAGTAATTAGGTTTGATTTTTCCTTGATGGATTACATAAGATAACATGATGTGCCCATGACCCATCAAAGTGGAATTTAATACAGCATATATACGCAAACTAGCTTAGTTTGCTTTTTTCGATAATTTCTGAACAACATGTCAACTTTAGACACGTGGAAGTTTTTCCAACAGGATAAAATTGAAGAAGATACTCTAGGTTTTTACGATTAAAGGAAAACTGCAGGAGGAAAATGTTGAAAATTGATAGTTTAAGATTATAGTTAATTCTGTCCGACATTTATGAAAAATTAAGTCTCATTCAATTAAGACTGTAGTTGAGTTGTTTATGATTTTGAGACGACAAGATTAAGGAAAACTAATCAATTTCATAACACACTCAGACAAAACTTGAAATAAATTGTTAAATGTCTCTAATGGTCTATCCATCTAGTAATTTTAATGGTTTTATTAGTGCAAAACGAAACTCATGAATCCATGAACCTGCTTTCTTTTTACTTCACAAATCCTACAACAGTTTTAGTAGTTAAAAAATGCATTGTTTAATCTTCTTCCTCCAGGGAACTGATCCATGAGCTTCACAAACAGGACAAAGAAGTGTATTTAATCTCAGGAGGCTTCCGGAGTATCATTGATCCCCTTGCTGAGGACCTCAACATCCCAATCTGCAATGTATATGCTAATAAGCTCAAATTCTTTTATGATGGTGAGTTTGTTAAAAATTTATAGGAAAACTAAACAATGGCCGGCCTGGTTGTATGAAAGTCTATGAAAAGGATTTTCTAAATTAAATTTTATGAAGGATGTGTCAAAATTGTTCCATTTCCTCAACCTATCCGTGCCACGATTGGGCTAAAACCTATAATGAAATCTATTATAAATTACTACCAGTAGTACATAGTACTAAATAAGACTTGATTTTGGGTTCCTTTCCAGGTGAGTACGCTGGATTTGATGAGAGTCAATTGACCTCCCGGAGTGGTGGTAAAGGCTGTGCTGTGCGTGACTTGAAAGAAAAGTTTGGCTATGAAACTGTTGTCATGGTTGGGGATGGAATCACTGACTGGGAGGCCGCCCCACCCGCTGACCTTTTCATTGGTAGGTCAATATCTTCATTAGATTCTTCTATTGTGTCTAGAATAGAATTCAGAGGAGAACTTTTGGGTTACCGTTGAGGTAGAACAGAGATTTATTTAGGAATTCTTTTAAGCTGGACTGACTTTGAGTTCAATCAGTCGGAAACGAAACTTTTTGGCTTGCTCCAGAATGAAATCTCATTGTTCTCCTATAATATTTGTGCACATTTATCCCTTGGCTGTTCTTTAGAATTCAAAAGTTTAACTTTCTAATCAAGTTCCTCTTTTCTGTGATATTTTCAGGTTTTGGTGGAAATGCATACAGGACCGAGGTCAAGAACAAATCAAAGTGGTACGTGACCGACTTCCGTGACTTAATCAATGAATTTTAACGACAAATGAGATTAATTTTAGAGAGGAATTGTGCAATTTTAAGAATCCAAAAACCAAATGTATATATTAAATGATTTGGAGAAAGTGTGTTAAAAATATTACGGGATTATGAAAAAACAAGTTTTTATACATTATACGTACCGGAACCAGGTCCATTTAGCTCCAAAGTAATATATGAGAACATGACTCGATTATAGCTGATGTTCCAGTTACAAAATGAAGGCATGTTTCTTTTTTTAGACTAACTACAATTTAAATTAATGTTATTTACGGGTGTTGAGGGATGTAGATAAATCGGGAGTAGTTTGGGTTTGTAGAAGAAAATACGCCACACGTTGACGTGAATTAAATTTTAGATTTATCATGATTTTACGAATAAAATAATAAAATAAACCTTTATTTTCATCGACTAAAAAACTTTATACAGTATGTTTGAATAAAACATTTCAATAACAAAATGCATTGTTTTAATCATCTTTAAAATTAATGAAAGTGAAGAAACTTGAAGAAAAATGAATTTAAAACTCTAAAGTTAAAATACAGATAATCATCCTATGTGGCAAAATAAAATCAATCCCATATGATTTAATTTTCACCCAGTATTTCCAATCATATTTCACACTTTAAATAGTGGGATCATTTTATCTGTGCCATAGGATAGGGGTAATCATTTTATTTTACTCAACAACAATAAAAGATGACCCAATAGAAAGAATCATAAAAACTAAAATAACAAATCACCCTGGATCCTATTCATTGAAATTATGAACATTTTTAACCACGAGGAAGTAAAAATTTGATGGACCAAACGGCAATAAATCCTTTATCAACTTCCCTTCATTCAAATGACCCCATCAATTAGATCCCATGTACTTATATATGCCCCCTTTTTATTTTACTTTCTCCAATTACAAATGTACAAGATCACATACAAGACCCACACAGGATCCTATTCCACACCGGGTAACACATCATAAATAAACAAAGAGAAAGACCATAAAGGAGTAGGAAAAGGACGGAAAATGAGACAAAAAAGCTATAAAATGACGGTGGTTAAAAACGGCGTACTTCCATCAAGGGGTTCAGTATAACGTATAACGTTATTTTGGGATTCTCAAAATTAGTATGCAATACGAACTAAATTCATAACTATGACTTTCACATCTTTTGATTTTCAATCCTATTTGAATATACGAGTACTTTAAAATTATTTTGAAACCCTCAACAAATGACCTTAAGTACGCCACTTATGTACAAGATTTTTTTTTATTGGTGATGGAAGAGCTTTGGGTGAAAGTATCTCATAAATTCTTTTAAGGAGTTCATGGCCAGGACTTATACTCTTCTTTAAACTATATATGAACACAATTAGTGAGGACGGCTAAAGTAAGGTGTACTATAAACCTTTTTTTCTTCAACTTTTACGGGTTTAGTCTGGAGAAATAAGAGGTCATGTATGTAGAATCCGATGGTAGGTGTTTTAGTAGGAGAAATATCTTAAAATATCCGAAATCCCTTAAGGATGTAGGAAATGAGGAGGACAGTGGAGGTGATGAGGAGCAGAAGGGCCAAGAGGAGACTCGACCATACCATATTTTGAAGAGGGAGAGTTGATTCATATACAATCGGTTGAACTGGTTCAAAGATCTTGTGCCAACAATATTGATCTGGACAATCAGCCTCAAGGACCCCCTTCCAAAATCTGAAAAGGATTTTCCAATTATTATTAATACGTGGGAACATAGACCAAAAATGATTATGATTATGATCCATGAGATCAAGAGCGTAATTACGATCAGGGTCACGCACATCCAAAATTCTTAAACAATGACGTTCAAAGATGTCTCAAAAGGAAAATTGTAAAAGTAAATCTGTCATCCTCATTACTAACCAAGCCAAACCCAGCTTTTACCCCAATGTAAATAAAATAAGCAAAAAAAACTAGTCAATTAAAAAAAAATCAAAAAGATTCTTGTGATTTGAAGTAGGCTGCGTTTTGAGACTACGCCATTGATTTTGATTTTGGATTTGAATTGTTGATGAAGCTAGCTAGGAGACACAGAGGATGGAAATCCTGTGGGTTTGGATTTTGGGTTCATGGGACAGAAACGGAAGAAAGTATGGAGAAAAATAATTATTATTCATGAGGCATGAGATAGAGGCTAGCTAGCTAGGAAAATGTTGAGGGGTTTCCGTTAGTTAGCCGAGCTTCAAGGTTGAAGACCCAAAAGGACGGTTTTGCGTCCTCTGTGGTCCTATGAAATCCTTCCTTCCTCTCATAGTTCCCCAGATGATCCTCTTCACAAAATACATAATAAACCCTCGTAAGGACGGATATAACTATGGGTTGCATTGAAGGAAATTTTAAAAGTGTGTTATCGTGTGAACATGTTAGGGTTTAATGTCGTCCTGAGGTCACTTCCGGTCGTCTTGACATCCGTGAAAACATAATTGTTCTAACTGTCCTCATTTGTCTGAAATCTTACAAAAGTCAAATGTGTCTCAGGGACTTCCGTGGCCTCTGGAGGTCAAACCGTTGAGAAAAAATCAGCAACCCCATACCGTACCATGATCTCCTTATCCATACGAGTCGAAAGACACCATATTTGAATTCTCAATTTTTGGACCTTCCGCGACCTCTAGAGGTCAAACGCTTACCCTTTGGTCAGAGTCGCCATGCCAAATTATAATTCCCACTCCAATCCCCGTCGATTGACACCAATATTGACACGGGTCATGAGGGGAACCCCTGGGGGGTTTCCATTGCAGCCCTAGGTCAGAGGTCACCTGGAAAACATATCTACAAACTTGACCTCTCTCTTGACTTCGAAGGACTATCATGAAAATCTGAAGTCCCTACATCAAACCGTTCTCGAGTTATCGTGGGGACAGACAAACGGACGGACAGACCGGTCACCTGCGATCTTATAATGTGTTGCTATGCAACCCATAATAATCAGGAGGGAACAGGCCAACTAGACCCACGACCACTTTTAGATTTTTTCAAAATAATATTAATCATTATGCACGGACTGACTCATAAAACACCTATTTCATTCTTCTAGGATTAAGGATCAAGGACGGGGAAAATCCATGGAATTTTTTTTCGCTAAACAAGATTTTTGCAAAATTGCCAATCTATATGGATGATGAAATGAATGTTTATCTCTATCTATTGGATTTGGACTTTGATGAAAAGACAAGTCCCTTACCTTGAGCGACCCATATTCAATCCAAAGTCTGGAGCTTGGGATGATTGGAATGAGAACTTGAGGTGAAAGTCCTTTAAATCACTTCGGTCCTTGTTGTCTTTCAAAAATCTAAAAGGATATTCCAAAAACAAGAATTGTAGGGAAGTCTCAAAGAGAGTAAACATAATATTAAGTCCATTACAAAGGAGAAAATGGAAATTTCTACTGCAATACCTTTAAGGGCTATGTGAACCTAAGATTTGTGGACTAACAAGAATCATCTAAAGTAAGTTGACTCAGGTAAATCGAAAACCATATTAACTGTACTTTTTTGGCCGGTTTGTTTGTTTTAACCAACCGGAACATTAAACGTTCCTTTTTACAAACCTGAGATTTGAGCCTAGGAATTGTGATTTGTAGAAAAGCATATTGACTTCAATCCCAATTGTTAGGTTACTGCAAAACGGTGAGAAAACTGAAGTTCGGATTGGACGATGTAGATAGAACCTGAAAAATAACATAGCCAACAGAATAACAAACAGTATGTAAATACTTTCTTAAAAAGTTTATTTTATTAGTGAGCATTATCTAACTTAACCATCATAAGATGTTTTATAATTCCAGAAATTTAGGTCAAATTCATATTTGTGCAAATTTCTGATACTCACATGGAAGACACATTCCTTCTGAGGCCCCACAATGTAGTATGTCTAGCAGGCCCGACTTCTCGTAAATGTAATCTCACTAGATTTTTAACTGTCGCATCAATGTCAGCTCTGTATGAAAAATATCAAAACATGAAGAATAACTTAATTGAAATATAATACAAAGATTTTCATAAGTGAGTCAACATTCATCTTATTCTAATTTCAGCAAAACAAGCCCTAATCAGCACTTGTAACAAAACATTCGCGCAGTAAACATGCGGATGGAGATAGTGGGAAAATTTCAGGATCAGTACTTTTAGTACATAAAACTAAAAGAAAAGGAAAAGTTTTCTTAGAAAATAGACTGTTCAAAACACATTACACATTATAGCTATAGTTCCGGGACTAACCAAAGTTTACTTGTAATTAATTAGTTTCTGAACTTAAACGCCTCCTGTTTTGAGTAAGACGCTATCAAAACCATCATCAAATCATATTCCTGATAGATGAACCTAAATCATTGGATACAAAATCTTATTGTCTTACATATTAATCATCGTCATTCAATTTTCTCCTTTTAAAACAAAGGAACTCATTAAGGGCAGTTGCCACATTAATCTCATGTTACTGGAATCTTCCAAATACCTACTTTCTTCGAAGAAATACGTCGGCTTATTTATGGTAATTTTCCAGGCATATTAATGTCGGAACAATTTAAAAGAGATTTCCTAACAAAATACTCATGTTACAAGTCATACACTTTTTATCCTTATAACTAAATGCGTGAGAAACCACGCTAGGATACGAGTTGAGTGTAACTTCGCCGGACAAAAGCCGTTAAAAACCGTTTAAAATAGCAATCGAAGGTAAAAACAAGGACTCCTTTAAAGCAACGGAAGGAAATAAACAAGAGCTCCTTTAAAGCAACCGAAGTAAATAAACAAGAGCTCCTTACTATATTATAAAATTAAACTTTTAAAATTTTGATGGATTTCACAGACCAAATTACTTGGTCACACACATTGAAAAATTCAAATTTTGATGGATTTCACAGACCAAATTTCTTGGTCACACACATTGAAAAATTCAAATTTTAAAAGTTTGCTCAAC
>JAQIYE010000026.1:0-22578 GCA_034699765.1 Xenyllodes armatus
ATTTTGAACGGTCCCAGTATTTCCTGTTGGAGGTTGAGGTCCCTGACGGACTTGAGCTTGAGATTCTTCATGGCCTCCTTGTCCTTGAGGTGGCGTGGGCTCAGGGGTTCCTCCAGAACCTGGACTGATTTCTGTTCCATTACGATTTTGATTCCTAGCTTGATTTTGATTTGGAATGGGGATGGGTTGTGAGGGTGTATAGGCTGACGGCATTTTGAAGCACTGGAAATGCAAATAGTACAAAAGGTACGAGTTAGTTGTGCAATCAAAATTCTTTGGAATAGTTTTAGAAAAATTCTATTTCGTCCAACCTTTTAAATATGTTATGGAGGTCAGTTATTATTACAACGGCTGTTGGAGTAGACCCTGTCTCACCCCTAAAGTTTTAAAATGATATGTACAACTAACTAATGATCTGTTGCTTTACAAATGTTTCAGTGCAGATTGATTCACTTTTCAACCCGAAGAAAATTGGTCGAATGGACTTTTGAAATGTGGCAGCAAATAGCAAATTGTTATGTGTATGAGAGGACTGTCTAAGGCGTTATATGTTTCTAGGGAAATTAAGGGCATTTGCTAAATTATTACGAGTAAATCGGTTTTTATTCCAAAATATTTTGATCAACTTTCCAGTTTTTAATCAATCAAAACACGATACAGAACTAATTGAATTTCAAACTCAAAAAAGTCATTTAGAAAATCGTACTCTCATTCATCTGGTCAAGGCCTCACATTTGTCTTGTGTGTATTTTATGGGAAGGAATTATCCAGCAGACGTAGCACACTATAGGCTAATTTCGGACAATCACATTTGTCTTTCTTATTACATGTCATTCGTCAAGATTTGATAATCGAAAAACTGAAAAATGGGAAGCCTTGAATGAATCAGTAGTTGAATCAGTTCCAAAATGTAACGTAGGTTTCAAATGTTGCAGGTTACGGATAGGATTTGAAACGGAACACTTGAGTCTCCATTCGAATTTGAAAATATTTATCTTAAGCCTCTCAATTTGATTTAGAAGTACTTTCTCTTCTAAAGAACTTTTGAGAACATTTTTATATGAGGAATGTATGGGAGAAAAGTGCGGGTTTGTCCAGCTCTCTCCTGCCTTCATGAACGAACAAAGTCTTGTCCAAGTCCAACCAATTCCATTGTTGATCAAGTCCCAAGGGACAAAGGATTTCATTGTATCCTTGTGATTGAATCAAGATTTTTTAAAGATTTCATTTGTTTGTTAAATCCAACACCAACCATTCTTGTAAACGGGAATGGTGACTGTCGAGGTATACGAGTTATAAAAATGCTATAGGAAATTCAAACCAGAAATATGTGCTCTTATTCCAATAAAATATGTTCATGATCATCATGATACCAAATTCGACATTTGACCTATATTTCAGAAGAAGAGTTTAAGGTCATTCAAAAAGAAATGATCCAGAATGCAAACTCATATATATATGCTCTTTTATCTCCAGTTAATCTACAAAATCATCATATGTATATCAGGCATTCGTTCGTAAAAATGTTCCATGTTAGAATAAATCAGCTTAAAATCCCCTTGATTTTTATTTTGACTTGGGATACCTTGAATTAGGAACTTTCTCCAAAGCTTCAAATTTTATAATACACTCGTAACAATGGAACTAAACATTCATTTGGCTTGAAACCTTCCTACGACATTATTATTGAGGACAAGCACAGGGACAGAAGGGTACTACTTATACGGTTTCCTAAAGTCTTGTTTCTTCAAAATCCGATCTCAATCTTCTTGTGTCCCATGAATGATATCCTCCTTTCCTTGAAGTAGAGTATTTTGTATTTAGTTGAAGGACAAAATCAAAATCCTCTGTGACTGACTTGAACGAAAGTCTCATCTCCTTTCCTAGTATATATGGTTAGGTTTAGTGGTGGTGAAAGCCCACGTTGGCCACATTTTCTTTTCCCCACAAAAATGTACCAGGGAAAATCCCTTCACTGAACTGAATTGTTGTTGGATGAACGGGAGAAAGCTTACTACGATATGAACAAAGTTAAAGGGTTGTAATGGCTGGAGTAGAACTTTTGGGCTTCTGTCATGGGAGGTCTGTATGGGACTCCATGTAATGTGGGTAGATTGATTAAGTTACTTCAAAAGTAATTTTAAACAATATTAATTTTCTATCAATAGCCAAGAAGTGCAGAATGAACGTTCACCTGCGCCATCAACAACCGCATGTGCTGGTATGCAAAAAAATCCAAATTGAGTACAAAAATTGTATCTAAAAATTAAAATGATGCATGCGTTTTGTAAGAAATTTGTCAAATGGATCATTATTAGCTCCCAACCCAAATGCATTCTCTAAGAATTTGGTCAAAATGAATTCTTGGCTCCCATCGAACACCGGGGGTATTTATCTACTTTGGGGGTTACAATGGCTTGGGGATGATCCGGAATGTTACACAAATCCTGGAAATGTATGTATGGGACAATCTTGTGGATCTGACCTGAAACATACTGGAAATCACAACCAGAACCACACAAAGACAAGGGAGGCGACGCCGCTCTTTCATACAAATTTTGAGACAAGTACCAAAGTTTCATTCAGCTTCAGATCCAAACCCCCTCATCACATCCTATTGTTATTTCAGTTTGTAACTTGTTGAGTTAAATCTTTGGAAATTGAAAACTGAGTCCTAAGGAGACTTTTACAGTGAAACTTAAATAAAAGAGTTTTTTGAAAGAAGCTATTAAATTGAAATAAAATAGAGGAGGTCTTGAGGGATATGTGGTTTCAAACAACGGAGATTTATTGTGAATCGGCCATTCGAAGGCTACATTCCATTGCATTCGTCGTTGAGGGTGACTATTTGGTGAAAGTGTAGGGATGTGGGCTAATTTGTGGGCTGAGACATAAAAATGTGTTAGAGCACTTTTCTTACAAATCTTAAAGCAATATGAAGTGTTAACTTAAACTTATCTAAAAAATAATAATTTGCATTCGGAAACGTTTGATTTGGAAATTTGAAATCCCTCAAGTAAAACAGAGGTAATCACTTTTGAATGTTTTTTAACTTTTTGATTCAATTTAAAGCGATCGCGTAGACTGTTCGAGGAATGGACAACAAATGCCATTTTATGAGACACTTTATGCATACCATATATGCAACAGTAAATAATCAAGCTAATATATAGAATTAGCATTTTGACAGCATTTTTTTGGTTCAGATTAGCTCAATTTCTGGAATATGTTGAAACTTAGTGTGCAAAGGATGCATTCAGCCGTTTGGTTATGTCGATTGTCGCAAGATTGATACGCGTAAACGATCAATGACATTTATTTAAAAGTAGCTTTCTTGTTCTTTAAAAAGGTTTCGAAATTTCGTTTTATTTTTTGAAATTTAGTAAAAGAGCATAAAAATTCAAACAAAATTCCTATGCCCACCCATATATGATGTTTAGGTTACAAGGACAATCCTGATGGACTCCCTCTGACCTTGTTCACAAAAATTAAAGTTGAAGGGGCCTTTCCATTCCATTCATATTCCCAGAATTGATGGAGAGTGACGTGATTTCCACGTCCCGTTTAATATTGAATTTGTACTTTGAGGCTGTCCATTTCATTATTCGGGTGAAAACCTAAAATCTGGACTTTCACCCGTGAATAACTTGTTTAGAGTCCGGTCTAATGGACAACATCACATCATTCTGCACAGGGGAGGAAGTCCAAGTCAATAGTCAATCCTCAATATTACTCAGCTACTACTAAAGTGCTAAAGACCCGAGGACTTTTCTCCCTTGTTTACATTTGTCAGGGTTCTAAGCCAATTATAAGTGTGGCCATAAAAATTCTGTTTCAGGCTTCGAACCTATAAGCTTCTCAAGGTGACTCCATGGTTCTTTGGTCAAAGTTCAATTTTCAATTCTAAAGTTCTTTTTTCTTAGGTTGTGGCCTGTTGGTCAAGTGTGATAAGATGGACGTGGAAGAATACCGGCAACGAGGTAAGGACAACAATACAATAAGATATCTGAGGCCACTAGGACTCACGCACGTACGAACGAGGTCTAATGTCTAGAATCTAAAGTCAAATTGAGTATTGCTGTTACTACCCTTCTATTTATATGCCCTTTGGTAATATTATATTTGCACAAACTTTCATTCTCATTATTCCTTAACGGAAGTACTCCAGATTGGGCTTGCGGAAATGAAAGTTTTCAATCAAAGTGTAATGACTCATTGGTATTCGATCAACATATCGCGAGGTCAAAAAAAGTGTGGTGAAAGGGCAAGATATGACAGTTTTGTACATTCCAAACAAATATTTTGAAAAATCGGCTACAATTTTTACTGACCTTTTTTCAATAACAATGAAGATGTTTAGTGTACACTGGAGCAGTTGCACTCATATCAATCTTTACGATTCAATTCATTTTGATTCTATTGTTTTTCATTTACGGCCTCTGAACTCGCACCTATTTAATTGTTTGAATAGGGAAGGAAATGGTAGACTTTATTGCCGACTACTTGACAAATATTCGGTCTCGTCGTGTCTTTCCTGCCGTTCAACCAGGTTATATGAGAGCCCTTGTCCCAGACTCTGCTCCACAACAAGGAGAGTCATTTACTGAGATTTTTAAAGACTTTGAACAAGTCATTTTACCTGGGGTAAGTTGAGATTTTTGTTTTCACCATTCATTCATCCTCCGTTTTTGCTTTAACTGAACTCGGACTCGTTTTGTCGATTTTCCAAGAAAAGTTAACTCCCAAAGCCGATGACTCGGGCTCAGGAGAAATCGAGTTTCTTGAAGTCGTTTCGAATAAAAGGGGATTTTTTCATTTCCTTAAATTTGATTTTTTAGTGACTTAATTAAACTCTTGTTGTAAAATAGGATGAGGGTTTAATGAACCATCCATTGCCTTTATGTAACAATTTTGGAATTGGACGTAAACTTTTAGGTAACTCACTGGCAAAGTCCTCACATGCACGCCTACTTTCCAGCCCTAAACTCGTATCCATCTCTACTTGGTGATATGCTTGCGGATGCCATCAATTGTCTTGGTTTTACTTGGGTAAGTTCCAAGAACTTTAGTATTTATTTTACGGAAATATTTTGCATCAATTGCTTTCTTTTTTGCGAGTTCATTGTATATTAACAATGGTGCAACAGTAACTAATTCAATTCAATTCATGTTTATTAATTGATTTGTCCGAAACCCTGTCAAACGCGAAAAATAAGAATTAGAGGATGGCTTAAAATACACCATGCAAGATACAGTAACTAATTATTTGCTGCAAATTTTGAGTCATTCATGTATGTTGTCCAACTTTCACCCAGGCCTCAAGTCCTGCTTGTACAGAATTGGAAACAATTGTGATGGATTGGTTGGGGAAAATGATTGGGATGCCAAATTCTTTCTTACACTCATCAAAAGATAGCCCTGGTGGTGGGGTCATCCAGGTAAGTTCAAGATTTGGTTAAATTTGCTTACGTATTGTATCAGCATTGTTTGTGAACTCATATGCATTAACGATAAGTAGCCCTGCTAATTAAGGACTAATCATTCCTATAAACTATGTTATCCTCTAATAATTCTCAAACTTTTCATGGACCACTCAGACAACCGCAAGTGAGGCAACATTTGTGGCTCTCATGGCTGGAAGAACAGAAGCAATTCATCGATGTAAAACCACACATCCAGAACTAACACCATCTGAAGTGAATGCAAGACTTGTTGCTTATTGTTCAGACCAAGTAAGTCCCCTCGTGTCATTTGTGTCTACTGTAGAGAGTTCTAGGAAAATAGTTTTAGTTTTTCGGTTACAGATACTGCGAGGTCCTCCGGTTCGGGGTGACATATATGCTTCCACAGAAATCTAAAAAGCCACGACATTTTTATTCAACCTAACCAACTGAATCTAAAATTAAAGTAAGCTAGAAATTTGATTCAAGGAAGGGACAGATGTACTCGTTGAATCCCATTGTTTAATTTGAATTTGAAATAAGTAAATAAAATGTACGATATTTTTCCCCTTTAAATTATTCTTCAGGCAGGAACATGATAGTTCTTCAATCCCATATCATATACTTTCACCGCAGTTTAGAATCAATGCAATTCATTCGGACATCTTCATATTCCATTACATTTCCTCAAATGTCTAAATTCTTAAAGTTAACGGTATTTTAGAAATGACGTCTTTACTTGCATTTTCACAAGAAAAAGCATTTAACAAGTACGAGCACAAACTCAAGCTCAGATTTAAGACGAGAATTGGAATGACGGCGTTATAAATTTCGGTGTCCTATTTCTTTCATTACCCCAGGCACATTCAAGTGTGGAGAAAGCAGGGTTGATTGGCCTCGTTCGAATGCACTATTTGGAAAGTGATCCTGAAACGCTGGGGTTGGATGGAAAGACATTGTCGGAGGGTTTGAGGAGAGACAAGGAATGTGGCCTCATCCCATTTTGGGTAATTAGAACTACAGAGTTTACTTGATTTTCATACACGTAGGCAACTCAGGGTCAGGGTAAACGTCCAACTTTTAAATATTTCAAACATTTAAACCAAATCAGAAATGGATGTAAGAAATGTCAACTTGCCCTTTAAGTTTAACTGTAATGACTCTGTTAGGTCACCTCAAAAAGATTAAGAAAACAAATGTATTTTAGTATCCGGTTCAGCATCAGCCATTGTAAAACTAATGTCGAACCAAGATTAGTGCGTAAATTTAGCTATTTACCAGATTCATGAAAATTCAGGATTTGAGGTACTTTAGATACTCCGACATAAAATAGGGTTGATGTTGACAGTCAAAGAGAAAGTCGGAGGAGAAAGTAGAGAAGAAAGTGATTACACTAAAATCTGGATAGAGAAAGTAAAAGAAAACACAGGTGCATTTTTACAGGCAAGAACTGAAACTGGAATCTTCCATAAAATACTCCAGGATAATAAATCCGTTGTATTTTCTGGAAAATACAAAAATGTCCCGTTTTTGGGTTCCTTTTACACCATATATATATTATTCTCGAGAGACTTCATTAGTATTTTTTGACTCTTATGTATGATGACATCTCGTACTCACCGTACTCTAGGTGTGTGCAACGCTTGGAACAACCGGAGCTTGTGCTTTTGACAATTTACTGGAACTTGGACTCGTTTGTCGTCAAGAAAGTAAGTTCAAGTAGTAGATTTATTCTAAAAAAGAAAGAAGCAGAATCCGTGAATGTGAAATAGAATATGCTTTTCTTGAGTAGTTAAACCAGTTTTTAATTTATCAGAGTACTTGAAGAATTGTTTATGCACATTTACGATTACCAAGATAATTAATTGGGATCTTCCATTTGTATGTTTTTGGGACAAGTCAAAAATGTACATATTTCAATAAAAAACGTGTTTCATTTATATCATAAAATATTCGTAACCGCAACCCACTTTTACTTTGTTCAGATTTGAGTCACTTGTTGAATTTGTTTCATTCTTCTACCCCATGCACGCCCACGCCCTTGATTAAATCGGATCAATTTGAATTGATCGGTTGTTGATATAGCTTCATTGTCATTTCTGTTTTTAGATATTTGGCTTCATGTTGATGCAGCGTATGCTGGGAGTGCATTCATTTGTCCAGAATTTCGTCATTGGTTAAATGGGATTGAACATGCCAATTCTCTTGCATTCAATCCAAGTAAATGGCTCATGGTTCATTTTGATTGTACGGCAATGTGGGTCCAGGACTCTGGGGCCCTTCATCGAACCTTCAATGTGGATCCACTCTATCTTCAACATGAAAATTCTGGAATGGCAATTGATTACATGGTTGAGCCCTTTAGCGTAATTAGTCAAAAATGCACTCTATCAACAGGATTTTCAAAATAACTAAACGAAATTTCACAATTTTTCAGCATTGGCAGATTGCCCTGAGTAAACGATTTCGATCCCTCAAACTATGGTTTGTTCTAAGATCCTATGGGGTGCAGGGGCTTCAAGAGCATATTCGAAAAGCAAGTTAATTACAAATTTTAATTCGATTCAGTGAGTTATTCTTTGCTATTTAAAATTATGTAATGTCCACTCATTTGATTATTAAGGGAGTTCGTCTAGCAGCAAGATTTGCTGCTCTTGTCTCAGCAGATCAAAGATTTGAAATTCCAGCAAAGGTCCATCTTGGAATGGTGGTATTTCGGCTTCGTGGAGACAATGAACTCACTGAACGGTAAAGCCTACTTCCTCAACCTCCATGAAAAACAATAGGGACAATGACAATAACAAAAGATTTGAACACAAATCTTTCTTATTTTCTCCACAGATTATTAAAACGTGTAAATTCAAGTGGAAAGATCCATTGTGTTCCAGCCTCACTAAAGGTAAAGGTTCCAAATCTGAACAAATGCCCATATATTTTGCAAATCTTAAGGTTTAAAATGACTCCCAAATTGCTTTGATATGAAATGTAGGGACGCTACGTCATCAGATTCACTGTGACCTCAGCTCAGACGACCGTTGAGGATATTTGTACCGATTGGAACTTAATTCGTGAAACAGCCACAATTATACTGGAGGAAGAAGTTGGGAAGGTAGCGGCCCTACCACCCATCCTTCCAATGAGGAAAGTCCCACTTGCAGAGACCAGAATGAGGAACTCACACTTTGGGACTTCACTCCTCCTTGCCAACTCCCCAATGTCACCAAAAATTGTTAATGGGTCATTTGCAGCCATTTTTGACTCGAATGAACTTTTTAATGAATTTTCAAGGAAGATTCAATTAAGGGAAATTGATGAGAGGTCTCCAGGTAAGCCCAGGACTTGGAATTCCAACTAGCTTGCCCTTTTCCAAAGAAGGTCAAATTTATCTGACCGTGACCTATGCTTTTTTGAAATTCTTAATTTTAGCCGTAGTTCGACGAAGGATCAAAGGGATGGTCATGGCTGGAAAACAGTATTCTTTGGACTCTAGAATGGACTTGGTCTCAACCATGAGCCCAACATCCAGTGAGAAACCTCCATCTGAGGATCCAGCGGAAGACGAAGAGGAGGACGAGGGCACAGGTCGTACCAACAACACTAAAATCCCATCTATTAATATCAGCCTTTAGGCATAGTTTGTTTTCGAAAAGGTGTGATGTGATTTCAAAGATTTTAATTTTTAGTAGTAGAATGCTTGGACACTTTGAGACTAGATTTCGCAATTTAAAAAATTATTGCTTTCATAGTTTACAGCATTTTCGTGTTGTCCATAATACCACATTCATTCGGCTCGTCTTAAATTTCTAAAATGTATGATATGAATTTAGATTCACAAAGGGAAAATATCGTCAAATCTGAAAGCCCTCATGAGCAAAAAGAAGCGACCCAGCCCAAATCGGATGATTTAAAGAAAATTGGATAGAACATCTGAATTGAACATAGTTGGGTAGGTTAGTATAGCTGTAGCAGTGGTCAACAAGTCACGGTCCAGGTCAAAAATACAATATACTAATGGTGTGTTATAACGGGGCATCCAGATACTTTGGATTTAATTATAGTGCTTATGTGGATGGAATTGCCATATGACATGGACATACCTGAGCCCTTAAAATAATACAATTATACGATCATGTTTGATTAGTGCTTCTGAATGATAAACAGCAAAAAACATTGTTTAAAAAATTAGTGGCGTAAAAACGTTTAAAGTCTCTAATTAGTTCCAGACAAAGCCAAGAACAATTCAATAAATAATAAGTCGAATTTGTGTGTTCTGAAAAATGAGCTATAACATCTTACCACTATATAAGAAGCTGTTAAATGTATTAAATTATTAACTTTATCATCAATTCTCTAATATAAATCTAATAGTGTTTGTGATTTTATCTGTAGTATTATGAAATAATTTATCGAAATTATGAAAACGTTTCCCCTTTATCTTCCTCAAATATCTATATTACTATATTTCGGAATCTAATTAGTCTAATTTCAATCATTAGTTCATATTTATTCAATTTACTAAACAATAACTAAACATTTTCCTCAATTATATGTATCATTAAGAATCAGGCAACTAAAACAACTTTAATGTACAGATGTCAGGTGACTTCAACTATTGAATTCAACTTCAATCAGTCTCCAATCAAAACTAGAAAATCTAAATGTTGTAACATGATAATAAACAATTTAGTTGAGTTTTAAATGAAAATTATGAAATATAATCCAAAATTGTTGAAAAATAGAACCATAAACACTTATTAATTGCTAGCATCTCCTGAAAACATGCATCCACCCCCACATCATTTTTTTTCCTGATTCAAAATTTTCATGGATTGATTCGGGTAATTAAATGTAGATATATTTTGGTCCCAACAAAATAAAAACTTTTTTTTGTGTGGAAAAGTTACAATAATCTTTCCCAGAAAATATGTGAACAAAGTTTTTTTTTTTGAGGTCAATGGCATTTGTCATGAATGAGCATTTTAAAATGTGTGGGTCTCTTCCGGGTCCACCACTCCACCACTCATCCTCCGTATATTAAGCACACACATGAATGATATATGGCTCAAAAGACCAAAAAAGCCAATCTAGTATACCACCGTCCGTCCGTATTTTTATATGTATTCAATTTCAATTTTAAAGAGAGAGATTTTTGCTAAACATATGGGTGGTCGGTCGCTGATCGGAATGTGGATAATTCCTAAACATTTGACGATATCCTAGAACCTAAATATTTAATTAACTGAGAATAAATTATTAGTAAATTAGTTTGTGCTAACTGCGTCTGTCCTAAACTCTACCTGGCTGGCTGCTCACCTGCGCTGACTGACTGGACGAAACTTAATTTTGCAAAAAACTAAAGTAAGTAAGCATATGTTCATTCAAATATTAGATCCAGAATATGTTAATTAAGATATAATGTAAAATTGAATTTATCATCATTATCATCTCTCCAGGCCACAGACAGACATTTCTTTTCTATCTGGTTGCTTGCCTGGTGCCTCCTGGTCGTGGTCACGACTGGATTAGATCCGGGTCATCAGGGGTCAATCGGAAAATTAAAAAGACAGAACATTTATAAACTCACGATTTAAAGAAGGTAAACAAGGTATCTACTACATACATAAGCAACCATTCTTGTACATTACACATTATGATTGGTTGATTATAGTTGAAATTAAACAAATTATATATAGGTCAAATACATAGTTGCTCTAATGTGTTAAATGCATATTTAATGAATGCAGGTAGGTGGTCAGCTGAGCTTGTCGTCAAATTCGTTTCATTTGTGAATGAATTGAAGAAAACCCGTGTGTGACGACCTAAAGCCGTTCTGCTGTGAACCCTAAAGCTTCGTTGATCTCACATTCAGCCAAATCATAGTTCATTTGATTTCTATATATCCTAATTGATCCTAATAGTTTATCTGAACATGGCTAGTCCTAAAACAAGGAGAGCACTCCAAGAGATTCGTCAAAAAGATGAGAATAATGTAAGTTTTACGTGTCACTGCTAATATTTACTCCATTCACTACTTTTCTAAAAGTGTTCGTGAATCCCCAAATTGTATCTCTTCAATAGAAATGTTTCGAGTGTGGTGCTCACAACCCACAATGGGTATCAGTCACTTATGGAATTTGGATTTGCCTTGAATGCTCCGGTAAGCACAGAGGCCTAGGTGTGCATTTGTCCTTTGTTCGGTCTGTGAGTATGGATAAATGGAAGGACACGGAGTTGGAGAAGATGCGAGTAAGTGAACAGTGAACATAATTTTGAACGGGGTTGACTGTTGAGTTCAACTTAAACCCCTGCTTCCAAATTGAGCCACAAACCCGCAGTGACAAGTAACTTACGTTTAACTAGGTTGGAGGCAACAGAAAAGCTCGAGAGTTCTTGGAATCCCAGCCGGACTGGGATGATGGAATGAGTATCCAACAAAAATATAACACCAAAGCTGCTTCATTATACAAAGACAAGGTTGGTTAACTATATAGAACTTTAACTTACTATTGATATTGATATTATATATTCAGTAATAATCATATGCCGTAATTAATTACTTTCAGATTCTTACGGAGTCTCAAGGACTTACCTGGACTGAAAAGAAAAGTAGCTCTGCTAATCCTAGTAAAGGCTCTAGCTCGAGTACTCGGGTTGGTCATTCCAGTTCCCGTAATAGCAGTGAGACCAAGGGATTCTCCAAGAGTCCTTCAACACCAACGTTCCAAAAAGATTCCAGTAATTTATCATCATACTCATCTTCGGGGTCCAATGTTTCTTCCTATCAGAATGCTGATTATGATAGTGGGGTCTCTGGAGCTTCTTACCAAAACGGACCTACAAGTAACTTAAGTTTCTCTGAACGTAAAAAAATAGAAAATTCGTCTCGACCGGCTGACCTACCACCTTCATGTAAGATGAGCTTTAAAATCGTAAATTGAGTTAATTCCTTAATTCGATTCAAAGGATTTTGATGGCATACAAATTGTACATTGTTCTAAATAGCTGGTGGACGTTATGCTGGATTTGGTTACACAATGGAGTCATCTCAAAATCAACAAAAGCCTGTGACCAATGAACTTTTAGACTCTGCACTTTCCTCTTTAACCACTGGCTGGAACATGTTCTCAATTGCGGCTACAAAAGTTGCTTCAAAGGCATCTGAAAATGCAGTTAAATTTGGAGGAATTGCTTCTCAAAAGGCAGTTGAGCTGTCTGGGACTGTTACAGACAAGGTTTGTTTTATCAGTGTTTTGAAGTACTGATCCAGTTCCAGTTTGACAAATTCAGAAATATTCTTACCGGACTTAACATTGTGATTCGTTCAATCGTATATAGGTTTATGAAATTAAGGAAAAAGGACTCAAGGAAGGTCTTTCGAATATGGTCAACTCTATTTCAAGTCCAAGTTTGGGTGCATATGCTAAATCTTCATACCAGGGCCATGAACCGATCCCTGATTTGTCTCCATCTGAAAATAGTTCTCTTCGTAATGTTGGAGGAGCTGAGAATCAGCGCTCTCTCAACAGCGTGTGAGTAAAGCATTCATCAAAACTAGAGTTTGTTTGTCGTCCATTGTTCCAGTAATTCATCCAGTTTTCAGAGCTGATATGAATGATGTTTTTATAGCTCATCTGATAACTGGGACGACTGGGGAAATGATTGGGTTGGAGGTGGTGAGAGTAGTCAACCGAGTAGCAAATATACTAGTGGATATCAATCACAAGATTTTGAACCAGCCAAGTCTGGAAGTAGTGGCAAGAGTAAAAATGGAACTAGAGGAGGTCAAAGGAAGTCTGATGACTGGACCTGGGAGTGACAGCGACAATGAAGGAACAGCTTGGTATTGTCGTATTTTACTATTTACTTTCAATTCAAAGTAGCTTAGGAATATTGTAAACTCAAAAAGCCTATGAGCATACTGAAACTAATATTCATTTCACCCATCACCTGAAAGTCAATTCTCGAAAAATCGTATTCTGTGTATTTACGATTTTAAAGACCAGAAATGCCCTATACTGCGAGCGTGAGCTCAGTGGTAGTTGAAGGCATATTTTAGGCCATAAATTTTGCACTAAAATGTACTGCATGTATTAATTATAAATTAAATAGTAGCAGGTAGATCTAGTTTGAATTGAAATTCTGTCGTATCGAAATCCAAAATTAACTGTTAGTAGAAATATGTCGCTACATAGGTAGCACGTATAATCCTTGAAAATGCGAGGTAGTTAAAAA
This sequence comes from Xenyllodes armatus, assembly GCA_034699765.1. Taxonomy (NCBI): domain Eukaryota; kingdom Metazoa; phylum Arthropoda; class Collembola; order Poduromorpha; family Odontellidae; genus Xenyllodes; species Xenyllodes armatus. Next base: position 13,674 of record JAQIYE010000026.1, read on the forward strand.
TATGGAGATAGCAAAACTATAAACAACCTTTGCTTTGTTTCATTGCTGTCATTTTGCAATTACTTATTAGTTAAGCAAGCTGATAAAGTACTCAGGCCAATGAAAACGATACATTAAAAAGTAAGAACTAAGTATGTACCGTATCGAAAGAGCATTTTATTGTAATCGAATTTTAAATACTGAAACATTATTGTCAATCAATGAAAAAATCACTCATACTACTAACTTTAGTCAGTTTGAATTAATTTGGATTTTTCAACAGTTATACATGCTACAAAATTTCACATTAAAAATGGTGCTTTTCTAATTCCTTTTCACAAATACTTTGCCATTACCAGATATGTGAATGTGAAAAACAGATACACGTGTATTTTAATAAAAGTGAATTTTTATCATGGAGAAGAAATGTTGCCCAAATTTTTCTGAAATACTTTAACCATCATATCGTTAGTTAATCATAAACTCTATAAATACAATTTCATTTTGGTACGGTGGCATACACATAATCCAGTCATTAAGAAAACAATTATCGAACGAACATCGTCCATTAATCATTAGATACACACAATATACATATGCATTTTATACTAAATAAAATAATGTGTATTTGCATAGATTTACAGTAATACAAACAAAACCCAAATGGTTTATCAAAGAAACAAACAGTTTATGAAGTTAATAAACCAAACCAAAATTAATTTAGAAAGTTGTATAAGAGTAAAGTGGAGTGGAAAATGGAGGTGGTATTTTCAATGTTCAACAGTCGCTTTTACCAATAGAAAGATTTTTGGAGAAAACTCGATGCAGACGACATCCAACCTTTGCGTTCCTTTTTGTCTTTTTCATCCATCCGAGCTACAGCATTGCCGGCCACACTCTTATCTGGTTCTTCGTCCAATGAGTCATTTAAATACTCAGGGATTGTGTTTTCTTTACCCATTGCGCTAAGACTGTTTTCCAATTTTGGATCTGGTTGCATTTTGACAAGAACCTAAATCATAAAAAATATACGTTACATTAGTAATCAAAAAAGCCAGGTTGGCTGTGAGAATTCTGCTTTAAAAAATCTGAGGTAATTTGATAATAATCGTCACTTCACCTCTTCAGTAGGATCAGTTTCTGAACGGCAAACCAAGTGACACTCAAGTCCCAAATTGGCAATTGTTTTACCGAAAATCTCTGATGGCATTATGGGCTTAGCACGAATAACACAATAAAGTTTCTTCATATCGTAAGTAATGGAAACAACACCTGCTACTTGAACCAAAGCTCCAGTCATCATTAAACGTTGTTCCTAAAAATAAAATAGTTGTCATCTTATCTTCACGTTAGCTTTTGGTTTTACCATTCTTTAAGTAATTATTGTTGTCTACTTTAAAGCAAAACTACTGTACGTATCGTGTACCGTACGTACCTTTGCAGAGCACTGTGGAACATACAGTTGAATTTGCCGAACAGATTTGCTGGTGTTTCCAGATTTCTTAGTCCCTGATGATGGTTTGTTCTCGCTGCCCTTTAATCCCGACTTTGACTCGGTCTTTTGAACGGTAGAATCAACTTTGAAAACATTAGCTCCCACGTTTTGAGGTTGAGATTGTGTCATGGGTGCTTTATTTCCTTTCTTCACAGTAGCAGCAATGTACAAAGCCAACTCCCGAGTGGGTTTCGGAAGTTTTGAATTACTGTAACAGATAAATAATTAAATGGAAGTTTAAGAAAAACGGCCCACACGAGTAAATTCCTCTTTCCTTTTGACTGTCAAGGAATGAGCTCAGGCTTAATGGAGTTAATTTTGCATAAAGTAGGAATTACCTTGCAACATCTTTCAAAGCCGTGAAAAACTGAAAAATATTTGACAGAGCAATTCGATTTCCTGGTTGTTTAGCAAGGGCAAGGAAAATCTCTAAGCCCTTCTGAACTTGAACAGATGACTCGGATCCAAGGCAAAGCACAATAAAAGGGCACAAAACCGGGTCCTAGAATAAATGAAATGGTTTTAGTCTAGCTCATAACATTATGTAAATGATATCACTGAAGCCAAAAACGTTATCATATTCATTCACGATTACCTTAAGCAAGGTCTCATGGCAGTCCTTATCAAGTGCATACTCCTTGCACTTGGTCAACATTGCCTCTGTGGCATCCGAATTGTTAGTAAGTGACAAAAGATCAAGTTCTGCTGATGGAGCAAGTGGTACAGCAGCAACTGCAACAGGCTCTCGGGTATCCGCTGGAATTTCATTTCCGCTTTGGACGTCCACGTTACACCCACAATCAGTCACAACAAGGCCCTCAACACCAACTTGTTGAGTGGCCTTTTCAGTCGGGGTGTCAACCTGTCCTTGTCCCTGGATCTCATCGGACACGGGGATTTCATCAACATTAACCATCTCGGAACCATTTCCAGTTTCAAAATCAGCCATCTTCCTAGCTCCTAGTACAACCTTAGAACACTGATTCACAAAATCCGGTTTCTTGAAATGGTACCTATTAATCAACGTACCAAATGGAATATTAGATTTAATATTTTAATACAAAGTACAAATTCGACTGAAAATTATGAAACTAACCTGGAAGAAATTGAAGAAACTTCTCTTCTTAAATCAAAGTACTTCACTGAATCCAACCTCTGGAAATATCTCAAACTGTTGACCTTGACCTTTGACCTTAAACCGTTGAGGCTGACCTGCATCAATTATTGCCGAAATGTAAATCATCAAGTTCCACTTCTTTTTGCCGCCGAACAAATCTACTACCCAATGTTACTCGTTCGTACCTGTGAATTTTCAAATATTTGATTTTCGCGGGTTGACTACTTTTATACAAAAATATTTCATAAATTACGTGAGAGCCAAGATTTCAGGTTTTCTTTACGGGGTGTAGAGCTCCCAGCGGATCCACTAAATTTTGGACCTTATCAGTTCGAATCCATATTCGAATTGGATCCGGATCCTAATATTCATGAATCTGAAACTTCCATCCGTGATCCAACCCTGATCCGGGTTTGGACCTAGATCCATAAATTCGATCCGACCCGGATCCGATCGTAACATGTAAACACACATGTAATTCAGGATTCGAATCTACCCCAAATAAATGCAACATGCGACACGATAACTTAGGATTCGGTTTCAGAACTATTCTTATCGGATCCGGAATCCGGATCGGTTTAGATCCCTTTAGTGGAGCCCGAATTAGGTGTCATATACTTTTATTTATTGGAAAAATCATTTACCGAAAATTACACGTTTGTACTTTAAAGGCCGATTTTTGTGGGGTTGTGGAGATGTGAGAGAATTAAACATAGCGTAATTTATGAATGCTTCTTATTCTTTGGCGGTTAGGATTTTTTACACACACTTTTGTTATAATGAGATTTTTGGATTATTGAGTCCATGCCATGATGAGGTGATTTTTTATTTGTTAAAAAAGGTCCAAGAAAGGTGTGGTTCAGGTCACATCAGGTCAAAGGTCAATCAAGGTGAACAAAGTCCTGCTGGAGTTAATTTGTTAGATTGTTACTGGAGAGAGACGACTTTTTGAGGGAGAGTCATCAAAACAATGCCAATGTCATCAAATTCCATGAATGGAGGAGGAGCCCTTGTTCCTGGGTCAAGGGCTACTGGAGGTCATCCTCCAAGTGGTCTTGATGACCTGGCTGTGATTGGAGGATTCATTGTATCTGCTTGGGCTATTCAAAAGGCTTCACCCTACGTCATTCGATGTCTTCCTCCTCGACCAAGATTTAATTTCAACCTCTATGTAAGTCAATTCATAATTCATTTCATTAGTGATTTTCATGGATCATCAGTATCAGTGCCCAAAATTTTAACATATTGATCTATTTGTATTTAAAGGACTCGGCTCGGCCCATCGTCCTTTGGGTTCGTGACAATATGTTGATGATGTGGGATTGGGTCAAGATGGAGGCTGTCACAGTTTGGACTTTCATAGCATCTGGATACGAACGACGGAATGGGAGTCTGGTTCGGTCTCTCACGAAATTCCTTCCATCTTATATCTTTGGTGATACTCCACGGATTAATATTCGGATGAACAAGTTTGGAAAGGCACTGATGATGGCTGAATCAGTGTTCAATAATGAGGGACATGACGATGCCGATGGTCATATAAGGAAGGGAAGGAGGACGACAAATCGACAGAGTTTTTTCGGGACTATTCCTATTCCACCCCTTGCTCTAAGTCAGATGGAGGACTATGATGATGATGGAAATATTATTGTTGCATTTGCTCAAGATTCTGATGATGAGGATGGTACTACTGGGAATTCCGATGAATTACCTGAGCTTCGAAAGTTTGCTAATGAGACGGATGCTGGGGAGACTCTATGGGGTCAAAGTAACTTTACCATTAACTTCGATCCCAGGTAATAACTAAACTAACAGTGATGCTAAAAACTCGTTGGGAAATAATATGGGGAAATTAAATCCATTTACGAGTTCACGATTTTACTATTTTGTTTGTTCTAGTTCCACAAACAATGTCAAGTGCTCAACACCAGTCAAGGCTGAAGGCAACACAAAAACTCAGGTTGAGGACTTTCAAAGCATGTCTACTGTGCAAGCTATTTCTGACGCAAAGGTTGCTGCACTGGAGTCAAAACTTTCTGAAATGCAAGCAATGATTGCTCTTATCCTTCAGAACCAAACAAGTAAAACTCAGCAAACTAATCAAATTGACAATTTGAGCTCAGTACCTGTCCAAGAGCTAACTAAACCATCTCATGACGATAATGAAACTGTTATTGAAGCGGACGTTGAATGTCTTCCTCCACCATTACCCTCATTCGTACCTTCTGCACCAATGTTCCAGCCTCCTCCACCACCACCACCACCACCACCACCACCTGGAATGTTTGGAGTTCAGACTAATATGACTCCGCTTAAACTTAAAGTAGCAAGGAATGCATTGTTTTCGGACGACACTGGCACCCCTGGTGAAAATGACTTGAAGAATCAAACACCATCTGACAATGCCCTGAATGGGATTGAAAACGCAAAGCTACAGCATGTTGAACAAAATCTTGCAACCCCAGCCCTAGCCAAACTATTTCCTCCTAAACCCCCGACACTTGCTGATGTTTTGAAAGGACTCGGAAATGTAAAGCTTCGACGGGTTGACAGGTGACGATTTACAGCAGAAGAGTTGAAGACTTGAAAAGTAGCATTTCGCATCCTTGAATATTTAAACCTGAGCTAATTATATGTATTTCTTTTTGTTTAAGTGTAATTAGGTCTCCTGGAGGTACTCCATCTCGGAAGAAAAAGTCCATCAATCCCAATGACGCTGGCTCAATGATTGCAGCCGCTCTTAAGAAACGATTTGCTCAAATGCACCAGCTTGAGGATTCTGACAGTGCCTCTGATAAAGAAAATGAGGGGAATGATTCATACAACTCAAGTTCCACTTGGTCAGAGTCAAATCCATCAACTCCGACTCCGAGTAACAAAATCATATGCCCTAAAGTTTGTTTCAAAAAATCCGACGGAATTAATGAAAACGCCTTAAATTGTCAAAACGGACCTGCTGTGCTTGCCTTTCCTCGTACAATTGTGAAATAAAATTTTGGACTCGTTCATTTGGACCAAATACAAAAGAACCAACTTATTAATTAGGGACAGTACCATACAAAAATGCAACCACCTAACCTGATTTGTTTATGACTATTTCTTTGTTCTTTGGTAAGCCTAACACTTTAAACATAAGTGCTCGTCTCGTTTAATGACGTATGATTATTATGATAATGAGGTTTCCAATTTATAAATTAAATCGATGAATTGTTGGCAACAGTAAAAGTAACTTTTGAAATTGATATCTTGATTGAACCTGAAAATAGTTATAAGCTCAAAAAATTAAAAGAAAAGGTATTTATGTAGATATATCAAGATATATTATGTAGATAGTACAAACCAATAAACATTACTTACTTTTGTACTTTTGACAAAATCTAACAAGCAGCACTGTCATTTCATCAACTGTTATGTTATTGGCGACCTTGAAGCTTTCTTAAAGGATTTTAAAATGTTAAAAAGTGAAAATCCAATCGCAACCACACGAAAGAAATTTCGAAGGGCTGGAGGTTCGATCCAGGGCAGGATCAAATCCTAAATCAACCCTATAAAAATTGAGATTCTGACATGGCATGACATAGATAAAGATTTAACAAATGACAGTCGAACAAATGTAGGCGGTCAAAAATTAAATACCAATGGGACAAATCACAAACTCTGGGAAACTTAAAGGCTTCAAAATATACGAGACATCAGAACGTTTTCCCCAAAAAAGCACGCTCATATTCAGTCTGGAATTTTTGTTTCCAAAATCTCATAAAACATTTTGTGGCGTCCTTGAGCTAGATTTGTGAAAATATCCCCATATTTAAATAAAAATATTTAGCAACTTCACATCATCAGAGCCCGAGAGCCCCTGTAGGCTGTTTGATAGCGTCGTAGACGGTCCTTTACCCCGTGGTCAAGTAGGCTGTAGGACTCATCTTCAGAAGAAAGAGCGTGTTTGTACGTTTTCAAAGTTTTACGGTTATTCTCTCGTCATTCCAAACCAAATACTGCATATATTGCAAATTCAACAACTGACAGTTTAAAAATCCATTCAGGTAGGTGCATATTATATATTTATATGAACATAATTTTAATTTTGGAATTTAGAAATACCAAAAATCATAATCAGAGCAAAGGAATGACTACATTCGACCGTGCCCGACGATATTCTAGAAAAACGATGCTAGAAAAAACATATTCTAGAAAAAAAAATTCGTAAAAAAACTCCGTATTTGCACAATGGATGCTATTTACGGATGTAGTCTTGCTTACTGATTTTTGAGCAAAATGATACCCTTCTTGAATGAACTTCTATATCTAACGCATGGAAAAAGGAACAAAAATATGATGTGTGTTCTAAAGATCAGTTCAAGGGGTTTCAGAGGAGCATTCATAATCATAATTGTTGAATGTAATATGTAGAAATTAGTACTCAAGCCCTCAAGGTCAAGGTCAGCATACCAAAAAAAATAGCTATGACGTACAACAGCAAGGCCCCGTCCGGGTTCTCGGGTCGGTATCGTTAGCATCCTGGCTTCTTCTTGAGTTTACCTGATTTGATGCTCATTTGTTTCATACACTCATATACTACTAAAACGCGACAGTCACTGATCGCCATAATGACCTGTTTTCTTAATGAATGCTTTATGAACTTGTTCTGTTCTAGGAAATTCGGAACGTGCAAGAATCTTTTAGAAGACCTGGTAAAGGCACATCAAAGATTAACTCACTGCACCTGCACATTGCTACCTGACAATCTGACTGACTACAACTTTTGGATCTAACACTTGGGAGAAATGGAGGACTTTGATCGTGATGAGTTTAAACCAAGCATTTCTGGAGTTATTCTCCATATTGACGTCGACGCTTTTGAGTGTCAACTGTACGAATTGCAAAACCCTAAGAAGCTCAAGGGGAGAGCATTCGTTGTGGCAAATCGCCAAAACAGGTGAGACTTTATTTGTTGGAATTATTGCATTAGTATTCGCCCAAATATATTTTTAATTGTAAATATTAATGTTCCGACTTGTAATGTGTTTTTTTCGTCTCTAGGATCACGGCTGTCAGTTACGTGGCCAGAGCATACAATATTGACCGAAGTATGAATTTTCGAGAAGCCTTCATGAGATGTCCACACTTGCTTGTGCAGTACATTCCAGATAGATTTGGAAAACCAGATCCTCGAAAAGCTCGTAACGCCAGTGTGAACATTCTGGACTCAATCCTTGCATACCGAAGCAATCATCCAAGCTTGGTCGTGAACTATGCTTCGTCAGATGAATTTTACATTGATGCCACAAAGGAGGTGAGCCTTCGAATGGAACAACAAGTTGACCAAGGAAAATTGATTCCCATACCTGACCCACAATTTGAGAATCTTCGAAAGAAAACTATTTTCGAGGGTAAAAAGCGAGCTATTACTGGGAAGACTTTGAGTTTTCGAATTCGAATGATTTATCCCAAGGATTACCAGGGATATGAAGAAGAGATTCGTTTGGTTTGGGGAGCTGTCATTGCTGAGGAAATTGCAGAAGCCATATGGAATGAAACTGGATTTGAAGTCTCAGTAGGGATTGGTTCTAATATGTTGATGGCAAAACTTGCAACTTCAAAGAATAAACCTGCTGGCATCACAATTTTACCTAACTCAGGGATTTATCGAGCCAGTAAGAAAATACCGGTCAAGAATATCCCTGGCCTTGGTGGAACCACTGGCGAGAAGTTGGTCCAGGAACTTGGGGTAAGTTTTGTTTAACATTCCAATCTGTGCTTATGCTGTGATGAAGGATCCTAACCAATGGGATACATAATTAAGATCCTACCATTTTATGATTGATTGCCTTGATAGGTCAAGTCTATGTCGGACCTTCGTCGTTGTTATTATTCCTCCATCAAGAAGTGCATTGAGGATAAAAGTGGGGAACGAGCTGCCAAGTTCAAACGACTGTCAATGGGTATCGACAATGAAAGGGTGATTGAGAAGGTGATGAAAGATTCTTTAAGTGCTGGAAAGAGCTTTTATGGACCACGGGGTCATCACATCTTAATCAGGAGGGAGTTGAGCTACCGTCTGAAGGAACTCATGGAATATATGGAGTTTGATCAGAGGCGAAACAAGAGGACAGCAAAGACTTTTCGAATTGACATGGAACTGGTAGATGGAAAGTCTTCCTACCTTGAACACTCTTTGTTGGAAACGTATGAAGAGATTTTGAAAAATGCTATGAAGGCTATCCAGAACAGCGGGGTCAAGCCTAGGGCTTGGGTCAAGAGCATTAAGCTTACTATTAACAAATTCACTTCTGAGCCTGAAGCCAGCCGAGCTC
>JAQIYE010000027.1:0-22450 GCA_034699765.1 Xenyllodes armatus
CGACGACGGACGACAGACAGACGGATTTGATGAATTCTCTCATGCCAAATACATGTAAGCTCCGTGTGAACCTTTTCAATAATATAAAGATGCTCATCGACATTCGCACCTTAATAAGGGCCCTTAAGTACTCAAATTTAGGACAAAACTCCAGATAAGATAAAAGTGAGTCAAAAACGCTCATTTCATTTAGTTATTCCTAGAAGTCCTCCTCCTGCCTGGCCAGAAGGTGAAGCCATTTTTTTGAGACCGTCTTCTCTCATAGTCATAACCCACAATTATATGTTAGGAATTAATTAATTAGAGATATTAGGTTGGATGGAAATTTTGACCTTTGAACCCAGGGTATTCATCCTTAATTTCTATTTTATGTGTCACTAATAATAATTATTGCAATCATATGGTACAAGAACTACTCTGGGTCTCCGTCCGTGACCTTTCCTTCCTCTTCTTGTTTGTTGTTGGTAGAACACTGGTGACTGGACTCTTTTTTAACCCTGTGACCTCCACCTGACCCTCATTACTCCGACTGACCTTTGGCTGCTTCATAAAATTGACTAAGATCAACAGGTAAGAGGATACAATTATTGTGAATTGAGAATGGTAAATTAGATTCATTCGTTCATTATAAAGTTGAAACTTAAAATTAACAATCAGTACTTTTCTTAAATTTCCAGTACATTTGAGTTAGTTAGCTGAAGGATGGCAAGTTCATACGACTGGGACGATGATGAGGTCACCGAACCAGAAGAACCAACCTCCTCCACTCAATCTAATCGTTCAGAGTCTCGTGGAAGAAGAGATGTTTCTACTCATCTTCAGAGTGCAGAAGAAGCCTTTAGGAAACTTCAACTAAATACACCTCAACCTCAACTTCTCCCATGGGCAAGACACGATCATGAGAATCAGCAATCTTTGGATCAAGGTCAAAGAGACCACCTTCGACAAAGTGGAGTTGACCTTGGAATTCCTGAAAATCATGGATCTCGTATCCTCCAAGAGTTTTTCAAAGTTGGATCTAATACAGAATCATTGTTCAAACCCCTTGGACCCTCATTGGATCATTACCCAAGATTTAGGACTTCTGACCCAGTCGAAAGTGGAAATCGAAATACGTCGAGAGAAGTCAACCTGGAGGAATTCCCAAATGGCTATGACCCAGAGAAAACGTACACAACGAAATTTCAGAATCAAATCCAGGCTAAGATCGATGAGGTAAAGTTTAGTTTGGACCAAACTAAACTTACCTGTAAACTTCTATCTATTCTGTTTTTGAAAACTACAAAATTAATAAATGGTTTGGTTTTTTAAGGTATCCAAATTGACTGAAACCAAAATTAAAGGTGAGCAGCGAAAGGGAAGGCCAAAGGCTTCAGGGAATTGGAATGGAATTCATACTTCAGCTCCAGTCAACAACTATCAGACTGGATCCGCTGGTGCTAGTACTCATGGTCAAAGCCCAATTCCTTCCATCATTAGAACCTATATCTCTGGTCGGACTCGGCAAGATGATATTTGGGATAGATTTAATATGAAGAGTAGAAAAATTGATATGTCTCATCTTGCTGTCTCTTCTCAACGGACTGCGGTAATGAATTAAAATCAAGATATATTTCTTTCTAAGCAAAGTTAATGATACTTTTTGAATGAGATCTGATTCACAATATTTTTTCCTTATAGATTTGTCAAGCGATAGCCACGCACCAAATTATAATCATTGAGGGTTTCACTGGATGTGGGAAAACAACTCAAGTTCCACAGTACATCTTGGAAGAAGCAGCAGCAGTTGGGATTCATGCTAATGTAGTTGTAACTCAACCAAGACGAATTGCTGCTCAGTCCGTGGCTCAAAGGGTTTCTGATGAAAGGGGTTGGGATTTGGGGGGTTTGGTTGGATATCAGGTAAGCTGTGTGATGCATGTTTGTTTAGTGATCCTATGATGACCTGGCCTGTGAATTTTGTGTAAATTTATTTAAACCCGTTTGTTCTTCTCAAGGTTGGACTCAAGAGGCAGCTGAACCCGGAAGAGACTCGTTTGATCTATATGACTACTGGGGTTCTCCTCCAAAAGCTTATTACAAAAAAGTCCCTGGAAGAGTTTACACACGTAATCATTGATGAGGTCCATGAACGTGACTTGGAGACTGACCTCCTTCTTCTCGTCATTAAGAAACTGATGGTGGATCGTGTTGACAAGTTAACTAAAGTCATTCTCATGTCCGCAACCATAAATACTGACAAATTCTCACGGTATTTCCCCGATTGGGTACATGAACAAATGGAAACCGGAACGAGTATTGTTAAAATCCCGGATCAGAAAACACACCAGATCCATGAGTTTTATTTGGACACATTTGATCCAAACTTTTTTCCGGTAATTATAAATTTGATTTAGGAATGGATTTGTGTGTATATTTATTTAACAGGACTTGAATAATTAATTAGTGATTGATTCTTGGTTTCCTTAGGTTGACCCACGCATCTTTCACGAGTGTTCAGAAGAACCAAAAATATCCCAAGAGGTCTATGAAACTGCCCTTCAAATCATCATTTCCTTGGACTCCGATCGTGGAACAAGCTCAAGCTCAGCCAGTTTGACTGCTAGTTCAGGAACCTCAGATTTGAGTAGTTCTTCAGTAACTTCACCTGAAAGATCTTCCAGAGGCTCAGGGACTAGTTCTGGTGGAGAATACAAGGTGCTTATGGATGGAGTTCTGTGCTTTCTTCCTGGGCTCTTGGAGATTCAAACCATGGAGAAGTTGCTCAGGGAGTACGAGGCAGCACATCTCGAGTAATTACGATACCACACATATTAGTATGTTTTGACTGGAGTAGTATTGACTCATTCCTGACCTCTTTGCTTATAGGGAATGGGAAGTGGGTGGGGTTATATGGTGGGTGATCCCACTGCACTCTTCCATTACTAGAGAGGAACAACAGAGTGTTTTTCGAAAGGCTCCTCCAGGAGTAAGGAAAATCATTTTGGCGACAAATATTGCTGAGAGTTCTATAACCGTCTCTGACATTAAATATGGCAAGTAACTTTATAGGATTTTGCAGTTTTTTAAGAATTGAAAAAAAATTATCATTGTTTTTTAGTGATTGACTTTTGCTTGACCAAGTCCCTCTCTTGTGATCCTCAAACTAATTATTCCATGCTCCGAATGGAGTGGGCTAGTAAGAATCAAACGATTCAGAGGAAAGGAAGGGTTGGGAGGGTGTCAGAAGGATACGTTTATCGAATGGTTCCACGAAAATTTTGGGTAAGTTTAATAGATTTGAAAATACTTTTTGGATTGCGATTTAAAGAGCATTTGAATGATTTTTCATTTACCATAGGCTGAACTCCACCAAGACTCTCTTCCCGAAATGGAGAAGGCTTCGTTAGAGTCGGTGGTCCTAAATGTTAAAAATTTGGATCTTGGGAGCCCGCAGGCTATCCTTGCTCTTGCCGTTGATCCACCAAAAGTGACTGGAATACGACGTGCTGTTGCTAATTTAAAAGAAGTTGGTTGAAAATTATTAATAATTTCTGTAAATGGAGCATATTTGTAAATAAATTATTTTGTGATTTTAGGTTGGTGCTCTCACAATTAAACTTGGGGATCGATACACACCTTATGACGGAAATCTAACAAGTCTTGGAAAAATCATTTCTGCTCTTCCAATTGACATTACGTCTGCACGACTTATTGTCCTGGGACACATTTTTGGAGTTTTGGAGGAAGCGATCATTATTGGTACTAAATTCTTGAAACATATACCTGGAAGCTGAATGTCTAATTATGTGCTTAAATCAAGATTTTTTTCTGACTAGCTGCGGGACTTTCGGTAAAAAGTCCATTCAGTGCTCCATTTCAAAAGCGCCTTCAAGCGTACATGTCAAAGCTAACCTGGTCTACCGATACGTTCTCGGACTGTTTTGCAATCCTCAACCTGTACAAGGTAGACTTTATTGTTTTTTTCAAGGTGTTTGGAGGCCAAGGCTCATTTACTACTTTCCTAAATATCAAATTAAAATCATGTTATTTTTCATTTCTTACAGACTTGGCAAAATAAATGGCAAACAAGTGAATTTCTAAGACCCCAAGATGAGAAGGTGTGGGCACGCAACTACTACGCTCAAATCCCATCACTCAAGTAAATATCCCCCTCACTCAAGGTTCAAATAGAAGTGTGATATAATTATAATATTTAATGTTTTTTCTTGTGTAAAGGGAAATGTACATAATGATCTTGGAGATTCAGAAAAGACTCAGTAAACTTGGGATTGAAATCCCTCATCAATCCTCAAAGGGTTTGAGTCTAGACTCGGATCAAGGTCTATTCTTGAAGGTACGATATTGATCTATGACCTAAATATTTCTGATACATTTATGAAAATGTTGTTCTCCTAATCTTTTAGATTGTAATAGCGGGAGCTTTTTACCCAAACTACTTTGTCCGCTATCGTCCAGAACAAAAGGAGTATGAGAAAAGTGTGAATCGAGAGCTAGTTGGGAAGGATCCACTGAGATCAATTGTGTTTCATGGGTACCCTTCCGATCAGCCGGGAGATTTGTGAGTTGAACATATCATGACTTCCCTGGATCTCAACTCATTAAGAAATTAATTGGGTTCTTTGCAGATACGCAGCTCAAATCTGGAAGTATTTCAGATACCCAATAGCCAAAGAAACTGTGCCACAGGTGGATATTAATGGCTCCAAAGTCCTCGTGTCCTTTGACAATCGTGGCTTCAATATTGGGACAATCAATTTGAATGTATATCGTGGGATTAAAATGCGTCAGACCCGGAGCTTTGTCACCCTTAAGATGATGAGGTAAACATATGGAAAAGGGAATTTTCTGAAGACCTAGACTATTTACAAACAACTTATTTTAAACTCAGAGCCGATCAGTCCAACGAACGTCTTACCCAAGAGAGAGAATATCTTCAAGCATTTGTGTCAACCCTGACAATGGCTCCATTCCAAACTCTTCCTCCAAGCATTTTGGAGTCTCAATTTCCTGTTGTTGTCACTGACAGTTCCAACCCTTCTGGATTCTGGGTGAGGAGAAAGAGTGATACTGACAAGTTCAGACTTGTGGAGTATACCCTAGAGGAATTCGTTCAAGGACGGAGGAGGAAACAAATCCTGACTAAGAATAACGCTGCAATAGGAATTCTTTGTTTGGTGGAGGATGGAGGAAGGTATTACAGGGGAAGAATTGATTGGATTGACATTAACATGAGTACATTGGTGAGATTTCAAATGTTATTGTTATGTTGGGTCATGAGTCATGACGAAAGTCTTTTGACTGAATATTTATCTTAGGTCTTCTTCTTGGACACGGGAATGAGTGTTTGGAAGTCTCTGGACGATCTCCTGTACTTTGACAAGACTCTTTGTGAATTTGGGTTAGATTTGATGGAGGGTCTTGCCCTTCATTGTCGACTCCATTCCATTAAACCAGCCTCAATCGAGTCTGGGGTCTGGTCTCCTGCGGCTATTAAAGTGTTTCAGGACTTTGTGGAGGAGAATGCATCAGAATTGGAGGTCGAGGTAAGGGATTGAGTGTAAATCATTTAATCCGAATCCGTATTGACCCGTTGTTGTTGGTGGTTTTAGGTTCACTCTGTTGTAGAGAGCATTGTTGCTGTGGATTTAAAAATCATTGGAGATTGGTTGGATGGGTCTTCTCGAAGATTCTTGATAAAATCAAAACTTGGGGCTCCAATGGAGGAATCTTTCAGAAATAAGGTAAAATATTCAAGCAATTTGCTAATAATAATAATTCATAAAACTGTATACTTTAATTTCAGTGATTTTTTTAATGTAGTCAAATTCAGGGATTCGTCATCACTACAAAAGGGATGACATTAAAATTAACCCGGAAGAAATTCAAGAATTGGATTCTAGACAAGTTCTGGATCCTGTTTGCCGTTTCGAGGTTCTTCCTCCAGCTGAGGCTGATTGTGATATTGAGGTACTTTAATAAATCTAAACACTGTTATATTTTTATGCTCTAATTTAAACGGTTTTGATCTATTCTATTCCAGTACACACTTCGAGGTCCTAGCAATCCCCTGGAGATGCAATTTTCGTCACTCTGCCGAGGGGCTCATATGAAACTCGTTCATATTGATGGGAGTAGTGTTAATTCCGTGGCTCTGGATCAGGAGCATGACTCACGCACGTCCAGGCTCTTAGTTGCTTCAGTCGTTGGAATCGCTCAACGTTCTGGGAATATTCAGGCCAGGTAAAGCAAGGGACATACAAAATCAAAGACTAAGCAATAATTGATTCAAGTTTATTTTGATTTCAAGACTACAGGCAAAAAAGTTTGATTTATGTGATTATTCTTATTTTTGCATGCAGGGACACTACGATCATGCCCAATGTCCCAGGCCTGGTTGGAATGTTAACAATGCTCTTTTGTCCCAAACTTGAGTTTCGTGTTGATCGCAGAGGAGTGTACACTGGATGTTTGAGTGGACTCGGAATGGATCCAGAAACTCAGGAACCTGCATATCCTGATCACGACGTCGAAGTTGTTTTCGATACCAAAATTGATAGGAATGATATCAATCAGGTACACTAACAATGCGAGGTCTAATTATTGGGGATATGAATGTAGTTTATTTATTGATTTATTTCCCTTCTTTCAGATAAATTCTATCCGCTCCTCCATGAATTTGGTCCTTCGGGGTGATGCCTGCAACATTGAGAATGTTCGTGGAATAGTTACAAATGAACTTAAGCAGTAAGTTAAAAATCAAACGATTTTTTCTTTTCGTCCTCTGACCTTCAATCTTCCATTCCATTTCTCACCTTTTTAACTCTTGCTCTTTCCTTAGACTCCTGGCTAGAGACAGACCATACCAGGAGGAATCTTGGCCAGAGACCACTCATAAATGGGGGATGACTGAGGATGAGGACCTCCTCTCACAAGATATTGTGACCTTGGATGGGGATGTGGTTGATGTGTTTCCCCTTCATGGGAGATTTGAGGATGGGACTCAACGTTGGACTTCTCAAAACTAAACGTGACCAAGGGTGCTTTAGTTAAATTATCGCTTAAGAGTAGAATAGATTTCGAGGAGGTGCATGTTTTCTTAATTTATTTTTGTACTCCGCCTTCAAATGAACTATTTATATTTTTGACCACGTTGATTAGTAAAGTTACAGTGTAACGTTTCTTCATGTTACAAATTAAGAGTAGAAGAGAATTCGAGGAGTTGCATGTTTTTTTGTATATTTTCGTACTCCGCTCCGCCTTCAAATGAACTATTTATATTTTTGACCGCTTTGATTAATAAAGATACAGTTTCTCCATGTTACAATAACGGTTTTAGACGTTGAATCCATGGGCTAATTAGCAATTAGCTGAGGGCCGGAATGTGAGGGACCATTTTTCCAAAATCGGTTTCAAAATAAGAGTCATTGAACTGTTAAAGATCGAGCTGATCTTATCTATTTCATAAATGATCGTAATATCTTATGTATAGTAGCCTGATTTTCGGGCAAAATGATTCCAAGAGGCGATCTATTATATTAAAATATATTATATTCCATTGTGTAGACAATCTTCTACGAATTCCGATTATGATAGGGAAGGGACTCCTTGGGGTCAAAGGTCACCAAATCAAAGCATTAGCATCATCATTAAAAAAGACAAAGAATAATTATTGATCATCAACTCCGTGGTTGATTGAGGAAAGGATAATGGTTCCTCAATTGAGGATTTTGGGCTCTCAATTCAAACTCATTCAGCCTCCGGTATACATACTGTGCACTCTTCTGTAGCCACTTGAGTTGGAGGGTGGGACCAGCTGGAGTCCATCGTCCAGCCACCTCAAGTAAAGGTGTCCAGCAGTGGTCAAGTATTTTCCAGGTAAAATAAATTGTCCACATTTTCAAGTCTATTTCATAAATTAAGGAAACCTTGACTAAAGACCTTGAACCTTTAAATAACTTTGGAATGTTTAGGGACCTTCATTGAGCAGGGAGGTGGACCAAGATGTGTATTCTGTTCCTGTATGTCTCCAATCAACCCAAGGCAGATGGATATAAATTGATTCTGGGAGCCAATCGAGATGAGTCCTATGCACGACCTGCTAAAGCAGCACATATTTGGGAAGGTGGACCATGGAGGATTGGAGGTAAGTAGTCCAGACTGTGAGAATTTCATAATTAGTAATCAGAATATGACCTTTCATGTGGTTAATAGCTAATTTTTTTAAAAATATAGGTACGGATATGGAACCAGGTCGTGAAGGAGGGACTTGGTTAGGAATGTCAGAAGATGGGAAAATTGGTGTACTTCTCAATATCTTTGAGCCAAGTGTCAACACGGTGAAATCAGGACGAGGATCTATCGTCTCAGACTACCTTAGGGCACATCCCAAGCATACGAATGAGTTCTTTGAGGAGTTAAAGAGTGAAGCAGAACAATACAATCTCTTCAATCTAGTCACAATTGAATTAAAGTAAATCAACACGGCAGATCACATAGTAATAACTTTGTGTCCTGGATGTACGTACAAGGTTTCATTTTTTAAGTGTTGTTTTGTTTTACTTCTTCTCAAAGGACTAATGGTTCTTCAGCTCCATCTTGCCTAAAGTATTACACAAACGAGAAGGGAGAGGGCCAGCAGGCTCCTTCTCCAGTTGATCTTGAATTTAATGGATGCTATGGTTTTGGAAATAGTCATTTGAATACACCCTTTAAAAAAGTTTCAGAAGGACGGAAGCAGTTGAATGACTTGGTTCAAGAATGTGGATCTGTGACCTTGAAGGATCAACTGATTCAAGGGGTAGTGAAAATTCTCAAGTCTACGGAAAAGTAGGAAAAAAATGATTTTATTTAGTGAAGATGATATTTGAGTGCCTTGACTGATACATATTTGTGCTTCATATTTCAGACATCATCCTGACCAGCAACTTTTTAATCAAGCTTCATCATTCCCACCACTGGTTTTGGAGGGTTTGAGTAGTACCTTTGTAAAAATTAACACTGAGCCACTAGTCGAATACGGGACAAGGTAAGACCCTTTAATATGTACACAAATTTTATATGAAGAAATTCATTGTAGTCACTTTTTCCGGTTAATTCATACTTTATTCTAATTTTAATCAGGACACACACTGTTATTTTGGTTGATGCAAATGATCGAGTGGAATTCCATGAATGGACACTAAACGACCCCATTGACTATCACGCAAAACCAGATGATCAAACCTATACTTATTCTAAATTCAATTTCATCATTAAAGATGAACAGCGGAGTGGCAAGGCATCATGAGAACAAATATGATAATCAATTTGGATTAAAGGGAAATTACGGAATGAATACTTTAATGTTTGTTGTGTTACAGAACGGAATGTGATTAAATCAACTAAAGTGTGCTAAATACAATAACAGTCTGCCAGTGTGATAATTTTTATTTAATTTAAAATTTGCCATAAGGCCTTTAATGTTTGAACATTATTTCTGGCTTGTTTTGCTAAACGATAATGCTAAATGACTCAAAAGAGCACATGCTTTGACTAAATGCATAATTAAATAAATAAAAATTGTAGAGCCAAGCCCTCAGTACTAAAACATGAGGATTCATGACTTTGACTCAAAAACAACTGGGGTTTCATTAAAATAAATACGAAATCAATTCAAAAATGCAATCGAAATAACCATCAATCCAATAATAAATATTAAATAAATACAAATAAAATTTTTCGTAACCTTAAAAGCCTCAACTGATTTGAGACTGAGAAGACAAATGGTAATCTAACGTTAATAGAAATGCATAAATGATCACACTGACAATTCTGCATAACACCACAGCCAACTCATATATCTTGTATAGATACTTGAGTTAGTAATCAAGGAAGTCCCTTATTTGAGTCACCGACAGCAGAACCCGAATTAGGGACTACGTCATTTGCCTTAGCCTTAGCCTGAGCTAATTTGCCCATTTCTTGTCGAAGTTTTTCAAGGATTGCGTAATTTGGTGAGTTTGCAACGGCCTTACTCTGTAAGGTAGTCACTTGTTGTTCGGCCTGTTTTTTCTCTTTCACGGTTTTAACAGAAGAATTGCCGTACAGTCGAAGGATCGAGCCAAACTTTCTAATGGACGGATGTATTTTCTGAAAATAACAACCAAATTCCAATTTTATATTTAATTGTATTTAGGACAAGAGGGTACAAATAGCTTGGTTTTAGGAGATGTAAAGCTAAATTTTCATGTTACGAGCTGAGCCAAAAGACTACAATTATTCAAAAACAAATCTGGTTAATATTAGCATTACCTTGAGCAGTGCTTGAGAAGCCAGTTGTTTGGCCTCCTTCTTATTCGCAGCACTAATTTCAACTGAGAACTCGCCAGAAGACATACGGAACTTGTTCGCACTGCCAGCACCACTCATCATTTCAAATTTTACACCAGAGCTCAAAATACCAAAGTTTCTTAAGAAAAAGTATAAAAAATTAAGTTTAAGATATCGTTACTCATTGGCAAAAATAACGACTACCATGCCTAAGAAAAAAGTTTCATTAACTACCTTTGAAGACAGCTTAATAAAAGCGTGTAAGGCGACGGCTCACTCGAATCAGAACATATCTTTGTAATGCGTGAATCGTCAATGTCGAGTTGGTCGAAAAACTGAAATAAGAAATCAAGCCAATTGATACAATTAAAACCTCTATTGATAGGTCTAAGAACTTATAATAGTACCAAAAATGAGGGGTTGTTCTAGGTTTCGTACCTGTAAGTGCTCAAACTCGGAAGCATTAGCTCCGGTACTGTCATTGAAGAATTCCTTCAAGTCTGGAATAAGAATCTCTAATGCAACTCGAGCTGCGTCAGCTTTTGCTTGTTTTTTACTCGAACCATAACCAGTCCCGTAATGCATCCCATTGATAACCACAGTAGCAGAATAAGGTGTGTTTGGATTTTCCAACTCCTTGAAAATGTAATTAGGTTGTTTCCTTAGAGCATGCTGAACATATTCGTGTAAAATACACACGGCACTTTTTCCTACAGGATTCAAAACGTATTCTCTTCCTCCTTCTGGTTTGCCGTCTGAAAATAGATTTGGTAACTTACACTTTATTTAATGAAGATCCTGGCAGAGGTTGTGAAATTAATTTGAAGCTTTGAATATTAGATGTCAGTTGCTACTTGACTTACTTGCTCCTAGAACAGGAAAAGTTATAAGTTTTACTCCTTTAGGCAAAGATGGTCGTTCTAGCTGCTTCCTTTTAAGGTCCTTAGTGTGTTTCCTTCGAGCACTCCAGCTGCTGTGTATCGCAAAGTTAATAAAAAATAATGTAATAAAAAGTAATGCTTTTTTAAGATGTGAAATATAATGTCAAGCTTAATAAACAGGTTAAAGTTAAATCAGATTAAATAAAAGATAACATACTTGAACCTCTTGGATGTCACAATTTTAAATTTGAACAACTTCTCACAATACTTTCGAAGTTCTGTGGGTTCCACGGAGTTTGTTGCATTGGCATTAATAGGCTCCACTTTAGCTGGAGGTAGAAGTGGCGGAGTTGTTTCAGAAGGAGTGGCTGTGTCTACTGTTGGATCAAGCATT
Source organism: Xenyllodes armatus (assembly GCA_034699765.1). NCBI lineage: Eukaryota > Metazoa > Arthropoda > Collembola > Poduromorpha > Odontellidae > Xenyllodes > Xenyllodes armatus. Next base: position 11,587 of record JAQIYE010000027.1, read on the forward strand.
TTACCCATGTCATCTGCTGCTTTTGATGCTGTGTTGACTAATTGAGCAAGAATCACTTCGTCTTTCGAAAATGGACAATTTGGCTTCGTTGATGATTCTATTTCCGTTGAACGTTGATGCCGTGCGGCTGGAGCTGAAGGAGTTTCATTGTCTTCAGAGATGTTAGTATTATTATTTTGTAGTTCCTTGAATTCTAGCACGTTCTCTTCTTCTTTCTTAAGGGCTCTCTGATAAGCCAAACATGGTACGGCACTAACTGGTATTGAATGCCTCTAAAAAATGTTATTTAAAAAAATTAATTTGGTTTAGGTCAGTTAAATGTTTGTATGAACCGGTAAAATCTGTGTTTGTAAATTTCCCTTACACGAGCTGAAGCAGGACCCAGGAAGTATGGTCTGGCCAAAGTGCACACTCGGGTCTTCCTGTGCAAATACAACGGCATTCCACTAGCATGCTTTACTTCCAGCCATCCTGCAGGCAACACTTCCTGTGCGTTCTTGCCTTTTTCTAAACCACAAAAGTGAGATAATTATGTTGAGTCAAACTATTAGTTTATTAAACTTCACAACTGGCAGCTATAATGGCAAAGCCAAACAAGCCAACCCAGATTCTATTCTTTAGTTGCTCTTTTAACTGCACGTCAAAGTATCACTTTGTTTTGTTGAAAATAAATTATTCAAAACCTTACCGTCAAGCATAATCAGCTGTTTTACTATGTATTCCCTATTTGGGTCACCATCTCCATCATTAACGTCTCCCATAGTATCTCCGTTTTCAAGGTCACCAGTATTGTCACCGTTCTCAATGTCTCCTGTAGTATCTCCGTTCTCAAGAATTGCTTTCTCAGAGCCTGAATTAAGTTTATCATGAACCAATTTTCGTCGCTTTGGGTTAGGAAGGGGAGCCCGTCGGAAATTTTCAGGTAAATCTGTATATGATAAAAAGCAAATGAAATGACAAGTCAAGCAATGAAGTCTCCATTTCAATTTATAAGAACTCAAGTTCACATGCAAACTAAACTAACCTTCATCTAAAAGAGTATCTAACTCATCAGATGAAACATCAGAAGATGATAAAGAAGACCCTGGGTATGTACCATCCTCCTCCCCTTCATCAGACTTGTATTCTCCATTTTCTTGTTCAAGGATCGAGTCCTCAACCATTTCACCTCCTTCCCCTGACCCATCATGACGTTCAGAATCAGAGATCTCAGATTCATGTCCATCCTCCTCATGATCCATGTCCATTTTATTGAGCTGGCCTTGTGGACCATGTAACTGGAGTCCATCCTCATGAGGACAATGAGGTCCATCAACATAGTCTTCCATGACCACTTTCTCCACAAACTCAACACCCTCAGGATCGTTATTCTGTGGCGGAGGTGGTGGCGGTGGTGGTGGTGGTGGACTCAGTTGTGGAGGTGGTAGTGGTGGACTCAGGTCAACATCCTCATCCTCACTCCCAAGAAGCAATTCATCTTCATCATAACCTCCAACTTCCATCTGAATCTCACCCTCCTCAACCTCTCCATCCTCCTCCTCCTCCTCATCAGTAATGTCCTCCAGTGAATCCCTTAGCCTATTCTCAGCCTCAGACATTCTTAAGGTCACTTTTGTGTTTTTCGACACAATCTAAAATTGTAGCTTTTAATCAGTGACCCTCCTCGTCCTCCACCTCCGTCCGTACCTTTGAATCACTAAATACAAAACACAGGGAAGGAAAAAAAAAATGAAAATGGCAAATGAACAAGTTTTTAGTTAGGACCTAAAGGGAAGATTATGAATTGTGACCTTACCGGTGACCTGTGTGACCTAAGGATCTTTGTTGGTTCTTTTTAAGTATAAATACTGAATGGAAAATATTTCCTTCAACTTTGTGCCTTGATGAATCCCTCCTCCTCCTCAAACCAAGAATAAAATTAAAAAATAAAAATAAATAAAATAAATACCAACTTTTGGTATCTTTTCTAAGTAAGTATCATCCGACAAGAATTATTTATTTTTGTAATTATCATTAATAATTAAGGGAAGGTTTGAGGGTTGAGTAATTTTATTATTATTGTGATTGAATTAAATAAATAAAAGGGATTCCAAAAAAATCCAAATGAAATGAATTGGTGGATTTTGGAACGAATGGATTTAAAATCCACGTTGTGTCCCGGACACTCAATAATCCACATGTATGTGGTTGGGTCTTCTATGGGTTGGAAGTGAAAGAGTTAAAAAAAAAAAGAGTTTGGGGAGGGTGACGGAGGTCAAAGGTCAAACCTTCCATTCATTGTTATGATTATGATAATGAACATGACCTTTAATGTATATAAACATATTTATGATTTGAAAGGGTGCTTCTTGTATTAGTCTTATTTATATACTTTTTAGTATTAGACCACGCCAGACGCCAAGTATTATACAAAAAATTTGTACGGATTTTTTTTTTGCGTTTTTTAATATAAGGAAATAATAAGTGTTTTTCCAAAAAAGTCCTCAAGCATTTTGTACATAAAAAATATTTAAATTTTGATTTACAAATCTGAAAACTATTTAGTTGGAACAGAAATATTTGTTCTTTTTGGACGCTTCTTAGGTAGTATATGTTGTTCTTAGCAATAAGGCTGTGTATTTAAAATGTTCCCTTTGTTCATTTTGTTAGATTAGAACATGCATTTTACTATGACGAGCTATATGGTTCATGCTCAATTCTACATTTTTATAGTATAACTAATGTTGATTCTATGTTCGTTTGAATCTGTATTTTCTAACATGTGATTAATTACATAATTGTGTAATCTAACTAAATTCTACTGATTATGTTAAGCACTTGCATAACTCATAACTAACTAACTAACTCTGTCTTGTACTTGTACATCATCTCACAAATCATCATAATAAATGGTCAGTTGGAAAGATTCTATCCCATATATTTATATGCTGTCTTTAGTTCACAATTTACGATGGATAATTTATAGTAGCAGTGACAATCCATTTTCATAAGACAAGATTTAAAGAAAATCCTGTCAATATTTAAATAGTGTTCTGTCTTTAACATATGCGGAAATATTTAAAGTTAATTCCCATAAATCATATGCTGTCATAATCTGAGGCATTTACTGGATTGCCATTCTTTCTCGAAATATATTTTCAAAATGGCTGAATTTTCTGAACAAGACCTTTACATAGGAATAGATATTGGGACAACTTCAGTCAAAGTTTGTCTTGTGGATTTTAAGAAACAAGTACTTTCGTCTGCTTCAAAGGCGATACCCGTAAGTAACTCTTACCAATCTTAAAAAGCTAAATGAAATTTTCCAAAAGTAAGGAATCGATTATTGATTCCATACGTGAAATCTAAAATTGAAAAAGTTGTCCAAATTTTGGAATGCATTTAATTTGAAACATAGATGAAATCTGAAATGGGGCAATATGAAAATAATTCTTCTATAATTACAAAATATCTCACGCCAAAATTAATACGTTTGCTAAATTTGACAATATATTTTATTGACAGACTTCCGGTTGTAACTTTGAAGATGGAAAATCTGAATTTCCAGTTTGGAACATTCTTGAAACCATTATGAAGTGTATTTTAGAACTACCCAAGCAGGAACTACAACGTGTCGTCCGAGCTGGTTTTATGCGATATTATTATATTTTTAATTATAGATTTTAAGTATTTAGCTTAAATTAAAAGTGAATTTGCCACTTGGAGAAATAATGTATTTAATACGACGCTGGAAAACGTTTGGCTTATAAATTATGGACCTTCCAGGAGTTTGTGGGCAAATGCATGGAATCTGTCTTTGGAAAAATCGAGGTGCAGGGTCAACTGATAGTACATCGCCCTGGGACTCTCTTGAAGCCTCACCACTGTACACTTGGATGGATCAAAGATGTGATCCAGAGTTCCTTGGTTCATTACCTAAACCACGGTCGGACCTAAGGGTCAGTACAGGTCATGGAACAGCAACGCTTTTTTGGTTAAGTCGACGACAACCAGAGGAACTGATGAAATATGATTCGGCTGGAACGATTATGGTAAAAAATCATGAATAGAAGAAGCTCAAAAGTTTGTAATTAAGTCTGAACTTAATGTACAAATTACCAGAGGAAATTGTGGACATCTAAAATTCGAAAATATCAGTTTGCCATTCTTGAAATTTTCAGGATTTATTCGTGACATTTTTATGTGAGCTTAAAGAGCCTATTATGTCAACACAAAATGCTGCTGGTTGGGGTTACTTTTGTACTCAGTCCATGACCTGGAACTTGGACATACTTTCAAATGCATCTTTTCCAATTAAATTTCTTCCAAAAGTCTATGAGCCGTGTAGTTCAGTGACAATTGGAAAACTTCACAAACCCTTTTGTGGCCTTCCAGTTGGAGTTCAATTTGGTAAACAAGAATCAAAGAACGAGAATAAGCAATAAATTTCCAGATTTATTGAAAAAATAAATACGAATACTTTAGTATGATTTTGTCAATATGTTTTTCAGGTCCACCTTTAGGCGATATTCAATGTTCAATATTATCAACAGAGTTGGACTCTAAGTCTGCATTTGTCAATATTTCAACATCCGCTCAATTAGCATTTATTATTGACCCATCCGAAGTTCCTCAAAGAGAGAAGGGTCAGATTGAGTATTTACCCTATTTCGATGGAAAATTAATTGGTGTTGGAGCTTCTCTAAATGGTGGTAATGTCCTTGCCAGTTTTGTTGGATTACTCCGAGACTTGACTTCGTCTCTTGGCGTACACGAAGGAGTTAATAATCGGGGTGAGTTGAGATGACAGGTTATCATTATCAATAAATTATTATAATGAACTTTAATTTTTATTTCATTAAAAAGTTCATATAAACTCACACTTTTTTAATTCATTGCATTTTGGAATTTCAGAACAAATTTGGAACACCATTCTAAGCCAAGGGATGGAAGTTGATGAGACCAACTTAATTTTTGAGCCAACATTATTTGGAGAAAGGCATTCCCCTAGTAAAAGTGGATCCCTTCAAAACATATCATTTAGGAACTTTAATGTAGGGCATCTAACTAGGAGTCTCTGTAAAGGGATTATTCAAAATTGTATTGGCCTTGTTAGTAAAGAAGTTTTGGTGTCTCGACAAATACGAAACGTTTTTGCAAGTGGATCTGCAATTGTACGAAATCCAATTTTACAAGATGAACTAAGAAAATGCTTGGATGGGTTTGATGTAGAACTTAAGACCCAAGATGCTGCTTATGGGGCAGCTATTTCATGCATTCAATTGAAGTGACCTATGACCTGAATAAATTTGCGTGAATTTTCGATGTTGCCTTAAAACTGAGAAATTATGTTTCAGTTACAAAGGTTTATAGTTTTTAGTATTGCATAAAAGCTCTAATAAATGCAATAACTCATCCTATAGGAATCTTATGCCCAATAGAACTTAAATCCGCATGTCCAGACCATATGTCAATTACAAAACCAAACCTTTTACAATAAATATAGGTTGTGACAAAATGGAATTTAATTGAATAAACGCATGGATAGAGTGCGAATGCACAGTGTTATTGAATATTCCTGGTAAAGCCAACTGAAATATCCTAAATCTTTAACTATTTTTGTTTACAATTTTAATAACTTTCTAATAACAAAAATAAACCACAAATACAAAATGAAGCAAATCATGTTTTAAATTCGCACAATCAAGGGTAAATTTAGATGCCAGACAGCCATTTATTTTATGACCGTGGGTTTATCGGACGTCCGGAAATTTAAAAAATACGTAGTGGCTTTGTTTGTATTGGCATTGTCACTTTTTTGTTTTGTTCCTTCACGGCCTCGTTGTTGACATTACTGATATTCATTGTACATGAAAGGATTAGACCATGAAACTGATCTATTTATCCATGAGCATCATTAAATGTTAGGGTATTACTTTTTATGGAGACCAATGTGTATTTTTTGTTTTTGAGGATAATAGTGTAACTTAATGAAGTTCAAAAAAACTGTATGTATAATAATAATCTCGGCTCATTGTGATTGTGATTGTAGTTAACAACGAGTCTGCGGAGTGCTCTTCTTGTACCCACTTCCGAACATCTATTATATATGTATAAATTAACTATTTTACTAATATGACAAAAAACAGCACGCTTTGCCACTGTGGAACGAACATGATTTTAATTTGCATTTCAATTAGTAATTGGGAATTTGGAATGACTAATTATAACATTTATTATCTCATTATCCGTCAGAGCCAGAGAAATGCTTCGTCCAAACCGATTAGTACTTCCACAGAACTTGAAGCTCTCACTATATAATAATCCTCATTACTTTGGAAATTTTGTGCAAGGTGTAGGTTACAGTGTATAATTGATAAATACAATTATCTCTAGAATGCATAACAATTTATTCTGAATCAAAAACATAATACTGTTAATGAGTTTGTTACCGCTTAAGTAAGCGGGCATTATAATGAGTTATGACCATGAATGATCTTCAAACGAACTTTGTAAAACCATGGATAAATACCACTGTGTTCCACAAAGATTTCGACTCCGAATTGTTCTCTGGATTTTCATACTTACTCAACTTTTATCTTTGTCCTTCGGGAAAATATTCGGGACTTGTGAACTCGGGAAAATATTTTTAAGTCATCATGTACCAGAAAAAGATTTGGCAAATTGTGAGTTGAATAAAAAAATGTGTACATTTCTGCAGATACAGAAAAAAATAACTCTTGAATAATTTTTTGATGAAAATTATGTTCACCGTCCAAATTTTGAATTATTTCATAAACAGGGGTTTGTCTTGCGTCAAGGGTCAGTGACCGAGACTCCAAAATGATAGCCGGTCGGCCACCAAATAATCAACAATTTGGAATCTTCCAAGTAACTTAGTTTACAAATAAACTGGAACATCAAATCGATTAACCGCTAAGTTTTTCTATCGAATAAATTGTTACCCAAACAGATAAGCAGTCGCTTTTGGTGCTATGATGAGCATCAGCCGGATTATAACGACTGTAACATCAACTGTACCAGTAATTTTCCAAAACGAACTTTCCCATAAATTTTACAAACAATCATTTAACTGAATGATTTTAAATTAAAAATGTGAATATTCCTTAAGGTTTGGTGGACGATGACCTTAAAGATGGCGTTGATTGTGTGAGAACCATCCTACAGCGACAAACAATGAGAGAAGCTTGGAACGGCCTGTTTCAGGAAGCTTGTGAGAAAAAGGACCCAAATAGATTCCTAGTTGGTTGTGACCTTTTAAATGGTACACATGACATGAGAATGTCTTTGAGAATTTCATTATGTAATCATAAATTACTTATTTTGTCAACAATAATTATACAGGGACTCATCCTAAAATTACAACGGAATGGGCAGACAAAGTTGTTGTCCCAATCACAGAAAAACATGTTCAATTTACATGTGAGGCTGAGGGTCCAACTCCAATTTGGTTCATTTGGTACAAAGATGATCAAAACCTCTTAGAATCTGAGGAGTTTAATAGGACTGAGGAACCAATTGCTTCAACATTAAATCTAAACAACCTCAGTTTAAAGTCAGAGGGTGAGTATGCTTGTGAGGCAAACAATCGATATGGGAATATTCGGAAAACATTTGTTCTTGAAGTTGATCCAGGTAATTCTCCCACTCGACTCCTAAATTATTAAATTGATCAACTAACAAACTATAATTAAGAGGAATACCTCAATGATGGTGATTTTTGTGTGACAGGTCAACGACCTATACCTTGGTCAACCGAAGCCATAGTCTCTTTTGTCATCTCCATTTTGGGACTATTTGTTTTAGTGTTAACCACTGCGTATTATATCTACAAATGGAGGAAAATTGAACAAGTATGTGAACAGAGGCTTTTATCCTTAACACAAGAGTCATTCCATTGTTTACGGGCAAATAAAAGTTTGCACGTCGAGCAATTACCTCGTAACTTGTTATTTGAAATGATTTGGTTGGTAGAATCGACTTAGCAAAGAAGAGCTTAGAAGCTTTTTTGATGGAGATTCGTCACAATACACCCCAATTCACAATGAAGATGATCCAAATTACGATGTCATCAATGCCGGGCCATACAACAAAACTTATGAAATTCCGGAAGATAAAGTTAAAATGGGTAAATGACAAAATGGTTTACAAATCAATCGTGAACCATTATTAAGCAATAACATATGTCTTTTATATTTAAGAGGCTGATAAAATTTTGGGATCTGGTGAAAATGGAATTGTATTTTGTGGAACATATAATAAGAACTATATAGCAATTAAAACATTGAAACCAAATGCAGACAAGACCCACTTGAAGGCCTTATTAACAGAAATTAAAATTATGATCTTCCTGGGTCAGCATCCTTTTCTTGTTCATTTTATTGGAGCACAAACTAAAAATCTAAAGAAAGGTAGATAAATCTATATGTTTGGGTCACAAATTACTTAAATATGTTTGGGTTTGTATTGTAACATTTAATTTTGAACATTTAGGCCAACTCAATGTACTTGTCGAGTACTGTTCAATGGGATCCTTAGAAAGTTACCTCAGAACTCACAGGCCTGTTGTGAAAAACTCAATTAACATTGACCCAAGGTAATTTTGGGAAAATAATGCTGATATAATCCGTTATCCTCATAAAATTTTTAATTTTTTAGGTATCAATCAAATGTTGGTTATGTAACCCTTCCTGAACCGGAGATATTAACTGCTCAAGAAAGTGACATTACTGAAGAAGATCGAATTACTTGGCTAGATCAAATAGCATGTGGAATGGACTATTTAGCTCAGAAAAAAGTCATCCATGGAGACCTTGCTACTCGAAATGTGTTAATGGCAAGCAGAAATCATATTAAGGTTGGTCGGATTAGCTTTTTGGCAAGGTGGGTACAAGTAAGCCTGTACCCACGTCTTGCTTTTTGGTCATGTATACTTTGTTTGTTCCAAGTATAAAAATCAAAGTGTATTTTTATTTTCACTAGCTTACTGATTTTGGCCTGGCTAGAAAATTATACAATTACTCAATTTATATGAAGAAGAATGAGGTAAGGTTGGAAGCCAAAATGAAATGTCAATTGTTCAGAACAGACAATTATTTACATTTACCCTCTTACACATTTTGAGGAACCCTTACCATGGCGTTGGATGGCTCCTGAATCTTTATCAGATCTTTGTTTTTCATCAAAGTCCGATGTATGGTCATATGGGATTACGTGTTGGGAGATATATAGTTATGCCGAAATGCCATACCCTGGTCTCAGTTGGCATATCGAATTTGTTAAAAAGTTGGGGGAAGGTCTCAGAATGTCCAAGCCTGACAACGCCCCTGAGTTCATGTAAGCCTTAAAAATTACGAAACATATTTGACTCTTTCCCTGTCCAAAGTTTTGAGTGATACAATTTTACAATTTCTATTGCATTGCTTTTTCAGTGAGTCACTTCTTACGTTTTGTTGGAGTGCAAACCCTCAAGACCGTCCTAGCTTCCACGACATTCGAGAATACTTGAGTTCGAAATTCACCGTTAAATCTCCCTTAAAAGATGAGCTAGAAAATACCAAATCATACCCCCCATTGTCACACTACGTTACAATAGAAGAAAACTTTGGCTGATCGAGCTTCTTGTAATTTACGTCTGGTAAATGATTATTTAATGTGAAGAGAACTACTAAGCAATTTATTTCAAAGTTTCCTTACTACAATATTTTAAACGACTGATGTGAGGCTGTTCTAATTCTAAAATACGATTCGAAAATACGATTTGATACGAAAAATTCTAAAAACTAATGTATTTGTTAAATTATTTACTGAAACGGACAAAACAAATCCATAAAGGGTTTCTCCTCTTAATAAATTAACTTTACTAAATCTCTTGGAACAAGTAAAATATTAACAAAATTGGTTTCCACTTGTAATTGTTTCTATCTCATTTTATACATACTATAAACATTACACAATAGATTCAGAGTTTACAGCGGTGTGGAACGCCTTACTACTCAAACCCTTCGTTAATCTAAATTTAATTATGGTACAAAATTTAAGTTTACTACAACTTCTTTAAAATATCCAGTTAAGGGAGGTACCCAAGGGATGATTCAAAATCCAAGGAACAATTGGACCCAGACATGTCCTCCACTGGTTCCAACCTTCTTCGACCCAAATTGGAGTTCTTGTCTTCCTGGTCATCAATGGAAAGTGCATTGAACATTGCAGCAATTTCAGCGGTTTTCTTCATTGATATCACTTGAGAACTCTTTTCCGGAATAGTTTCTCGACGAACATCGTCCGACTCGTGGAATTGACCTGTTAGCTCTGAATTTCTTGTTATGCCCCGACCCCGATTGAAGACATTTGGAGTTTGTTCGGATTCAGCTCGACCGGATCTTCCACCCAAAGGACCCCAAATTCGATTGCTCGACAATTTGTCTCGGTATACAATACCGCTGGATGAGCTTGAACCAGTTATTAGCAATACTTTGTCATGTTTCCCATGGTTTGGTATTCCACAGTCAGTTTGAATCGAAGTCTAATCAAAATGAAAAGGAAAACAATTCTTTGAGCAATGGGTGTTCTCAAATACTTTTTCGATTGACTTGATACTACATTTAAAACCAATTGCGGCCATATTCGTATTTAAAACTTACCTGTTTCTTCATTGACTCGTTCTTGGCCTTGAGGTTAGTGTGCCGAAGACAATGAGATTGACAGGGTTGAACATAGTTTCCCATTCTAAAATTATTGACACAAGATCCCATTTTATAGCCAGGATAATAAGAAAATAATTCCACCTTGTTATGTCGTGATCCCGCTTCATTGGGTTCATTAATCAGCTTGTCCTGGAAATTTGTCCCAATCCGTTTCGAAT